>CABHPH010156140.1:56539-71274 GCA_902168325.1 Peromyscus nudipes
AGAGAATGAAGTGCCCATGGCAAACTCTTGACTGGATAGGATAAAGTAAATAAGAGGCTAATGAGATGGATGTTCAGAGGTAGAGATTTTACTCAGAGATCTCTGTTACAGGATCTCAGGTATATGTTGAATTTTGATAATGATCAAAACAGGTTTTATTTTGATTATTGATGAATGTGAACATAAGTGATCTGGTAAAATGGCACTTAGGAATATTGGCACATTGTTTGACTAAGTTTTTACATTAATTTACATATATGACATGGGTTTCATTTTGACATTTTCATACATATTTATCTTATTCACCCCCATGTCCTAGTTTGCTTTCTGTAGCTGTGGTAAAAAACATCATGACCAAAAACAACTTGGGGCAAAAAATAGTTTATTTTATTATTTTACCTTATACTTCAACCTCATATTTTGTCACTGAGGAATGTGGAATGTTTTCTACAAGAGTACAATATCCATCAGTCATAGGACAGATTAGAGTGGATGGAAGACTACCAGAGGCAAAGTAGCAAGCACATAGAGTTTAGCTTGAACCTTGAGCACTATAAAAGCTAGATATCTGGGCTGGAGAGATGGCTCCATGGTTAAGACAACTTAGTGCTCATGTGGACAACCTGAACTTGGTTCTCGGTACCCTTATCAGTTGGGTCATTGTTGACTATAACTCCAGCTCTAGGGGATCCAACATCCCCTTCTATCTTCTGTAGGAACCTGCACACATGTGACGCCTGTAAAGACAAGCAGGCAACCACACATACACATAAATGAAAATAAGTAAAATGATATTTAAAAAGCCAAACTCCTCTCTTCTGATGTTTCTTGGGCAACAAGTTGTTCTTCTCCACATCCTGCTTAGTTTTCTAGTTTGGAAATAACACTTCTGGGCTATGCACTCTGGCACTATCTATATTTTGTAAGAGATTTAAAGTTTATTATTATTGTTAATTTGCCAATGCTGGTAAAGGGAAGCAAAGACTTTTGATCTCAGACACATGTTCAGACTCCTCACCTGGTCCTTAACTCTACTCCAGAGAAGGAGGGTGGCTCCTTTGCTGTCTGGTGTGCCTAATCTAACCGTTCCCTAAATTTCCTCCTTCAGAAACAACAATAGCATAAAAACAAACACATCACACTAAAGATTATCTACCGGTATGTCAAGTCTTTCTTCCTGGCAATACAGCTAAGAAGACTGGATTGGGGCTATGAGTTGCAATTTTGCTGTTTCCCTTCAATTCATAGTAATCTTAAAGATCCTGAGCCCAAGTAGAATAAAAATCAAAGGTCTGAGGGATATCTGAGCTTGTAATACACTTTTTTCACTACTCCATTCTTCAGAACCATTTTCTAAACATGAATTTATATTTTAATAATATTTTTATGCTTGAGAACTTAATACATCTATACAATGAAGTATCATCTCCACCTCTTATTTTCCCCTTCCAACTCTTCACTATATTCCTAACACATCCTCTCCAAATTTTTCTTCTTTTTTCCCTCTTCTTCTCCTCCTTTTCTTCCTCTTCTTCATTAAAACTTACTGGGTACTATTAGAACTGCCCTTATGTGTATGGCTGTGGGGCTTCCACTGGGTCATGGGAAATCTACCAGTGTCCACACCCTCCAAAATGAGTGATTCTCCCTACCTCAGAAGCCATCACCTGCTCTCCAGTTCAGAGCAGGGCCTCATTTCCTCCCTAGTCTACAGGCAATTTTGTTTAATTTGATCTTGTACACAATTTAGGGCAGGAAACCAGAGCTACTCAGATCATGAGCACAAGGGCTCTGTCAGGTCCAGAAGATTGTATTTCACAGTATCTTCCCCATCCACTGGCTCTTACATTCTTTCTACTTCCTCTTCTGTGATGTTTTCTCGGAATGGTGGGGGATGGAAACAATGTCCCACTGAGTTCTGAGCTTTCTGTCTCTTATTCTCACCACTGTTATCAGGGATGCATCTCTGCATCCCCAGCTGCCCATGGCAAAGGTTCTCTGGCCAAGGTTGAGAGTAACCTAGGTTGAGACCCCTTTTGAATCCAGAGGAGAAGAGTATTATAAAGGAGAGGAGGCATCAAGGGAGGGGCTCTCCCTGTTCCCATTCACAAAGACCTCACCACCAACTGGGAGAGTAGACAGACACACAAATGAGGAAGCAACAACAAAAGGCTGAGTGTTGTACTGCAAGCAGGGAGGTGTGTTTGTGTTATTTCTTATTTCAGCTTATTACGGAACTAAAACCAATAACTTCATCTTGGCTCTGACTTGGAATAAATCTTACTTTGCCTCCTGGGACAGAGAAAGCTCTGTAGAGAAACTAATAAGTTCAGGCCAAATTCTCAGCTATTTTGTAGAAGGAGAAATGGAATGAGGCAGTTCAGTGTATGAGAGAACACAATCCAAATATTCAGAGAAAAATCCATGCTCTGGTTATCTAAAGGAGCAGGTGGAGCAGGTTAAGAAATTAGCATAAGTTGAATAATGAAACATTCATTATTTCACAATCGAATTACGGAAATCCTTGGCGTAAACATGCTTCTGTGTCATATGCTGTTTTATTGTTGTTTGTAGAAAGGAGTCATGTATAATTTAGAAGCTGCTTTAATTAGAGTATCAATCATTTTCAAATATTTAGATAAATTATAAAAAATAGGCAAAGCATGTTCAGCATCGTAAAATTCAGCACTTTTTATGTTTAGTAGAAAACAGCATTTTAGAATTAATTTTTAGACATCTATGTATGTAGTATGAATACTTTAGATTTATAAATATATATATTTGTATGCTTTGGATTTTTATATGCTAGAATGCCCTGGTCATTTTTTCCTTGATTTGATAGTATGTTCAGGATGCTTGAAACCCACAGATGAAGCAAATGACTGTTCAAAATATTTGACAAGAAGTTTATGAAGAAAAATAAGAATGATATAAAATGTAGAATATAGTAAAATGAAAAGGCACAGCCAATACTGCCTGTTTTATGTACTCATATTTCTCTATTTCCAAATCCTCCCTGGAATATATTATGTAATATTAGGAGACAGATGAATTAAGGAGACAAGGTGAAAAGGATATTTGTTAGGGTATCAGAAGCCAACCAAGGCAATCATAGGGCAGGGCAGAGGGCCGATTAAGGCCTGTGCTTTGCTCAACAGTAATGGCCTAATTTGTAACCTCAAGGTGAGCCCCATTCACCCTGCAGCATCCTTCATACCATGGGAGGCAGTATAGACCATAGGACAAACTTTCTAAGAACAAAGGCCTTTGTATTTGAACTTGTTTCTGCTTTTTAAAAGCTTTGGCATTTGAGGCTGAGGATATGGCTCAGTGTGTAAATTGCTTGCTGCATAATTGTGAAGTTCGGAGTTAAGGTCCACAGAACTTCAAACTGGATACAGTAGCACAAATGTGTAATGCCAAAACTCCTGTAGAGAGATGAAATGCAGAGACAGGAGAACTCCCAGAAACTCACAGGTCAGCAAGCACAGTAGTGAACAATAAGAATTAATTTGCTGTTTAATGTCATTCTAAGTAAAAAAGAAATTTTGTGCTGGAGAGATGATTTGGTGGTTAAGAAACTGAACTGCTCTTACAGAGTTTCATTCCCAACGCCCATGTTGGACCCCTTACAACCATTTGTAACTCCAGCTGAAGAGACCGGTGACTCTCTTCTGGCCGCCACGGGCACAGCACTCATATCTGTACATTCTCATCCACAGACACATATATGCACACAACTACAAATAAATAGATAAATTTTGGACGTATTTTATCATTTATCTTTACACTATATAGTAGTTGTTTCAAAAGCAAATGTAAGAGCATTGTTTTTTTTTATGTAAGATCACCCTAGTTACATAATTAGTTCACATACCTTGTGCATGTTAAAAATGTTGTTTCTTACTAGACAGTAGAAATATTGCTCATATTAAATGAATCTTTAAAAAAAATACCATGCCTTGATGTACGCATTAGGTGAATTCATTCTGGATGAGGAGGAAAGAAAAAACAAAGTGAATCTGGTAGTATTTCATCTTTCTCTCTCTTGAGGTAACTTCAGTCTCAAATTAAGCAGTTGTCTGATACAGAGGAGACCATAAGCAAGGACATTTCTGTCCCCTTCTTGATATAGCTGTGTGATGGTTGATTTTAATTCTCTGTTTGACACAATCTAGAATCATCTGCAAAGAGAACCTCCATGAGGAATTGTCTAGATCAAAATTGGCTGGCGGCCATGTCTGTGGGGGCTGTCTTGGTTATGCTAACTGAGATAGGAAGATTCCATGTGTGGCACCATTCCTTAGGCTGGGATCTAGAATAAGACCAGAGAAAGGAAGCCAAACTCTGGAATGTGTTCATGTATGGCTATGTGCTCTTGACTGTGGATGAGACCTGATGGGACACTTGAAGTTCTTGCTACCTTCACTTTCCTACAAGGGTGGACTATAACTTGAAACCGTGAGCTAAAGTCAATCCTTTCTTCTCTAAGGTTGTTTTTCTCAGAATGCTTTATCATAGCCATGAGAAATGAAACAAGTCAACAGCATCCTTAGGCATCCTTTTCCTTCCTTCTGACTCAGATGAGGGTTCTGACAGGAAGTACATATTCACTTAATGCTCAGGGTTTACATGAGATAATAAGAGCTGTTAGAGACATCTTGCTACTGAGTCTTCACTAAAGCTTCCAGACCTTCTTTCCAAACGGTTCTGTGCTCACAGGGCATAGGAAATATGGTATGTCAATAGAACAGCAAGGAAGAGGAGTGCAGGTGATCTACCTAGCCCCATGTTTTATTGTTTCCGGGAGTTTACTTACAAAGTTACAACCACTGGGGATTTCAAGATGGCAACAGCAGAGCCTTAAATCCAATGAGTTCTGTCCTGATTTTGGATGGAAACTGAAACGATGCCAAATAATGAAATTCACAAAGGATAATCACTTTCTGTCTATGCAATATGGGATTTTACCAGCACTCTCCGCTTCTATCTAAAAGGTGATATGAACTACCTGCCACACACACAACAGCCAGTACTTACAAAAATGTCCTCACGCATTGCTAAATTTACAGTTGGGAAATTCCCCCAATTAAGAACCACTGCTCTAGATAAAAATCAGTGTTGTTTCTTCCAGTGTGTATAACTTGCCCACCCCACTGGCCAGCTTTCTCAGTTCCCATTTATACCTCAGTGTTTTATTCCCTACTTGTGTAAAACTATCATCTAAGCACAACTGTTAGCATCTTCATCCGAGCAGCTGAGACCACTCAAAGGCAATATTAAAGATCAGGCCTGTTGGCATTCTTCCATAGAAGGAGAGGGTGGGGAGATAATATCAGACTCTCACATGAGACTCTAGCACTCTTTCCTAAACATCTCTTGAAGTCATATAGAACTCTGCTCCAGCTGCACATGGTCCTGTGATCTTGGGGGGGTACTATCAGATGTGCAGTGTGGAAAGCTAAGTGAAAGAGGCCTCCTATCTATACTGCTGTGGAGAAGTCATTATCCATGCAGGTGTGAGACTTTTCAGTGGGATGGCTGCACATGAGGTACCCAAGCATCTGTAAATATGCATTCATTTGTTTGCCAAGTTGGACTTCAGTGGAATTTTGCTTTGGTCTATGTATTAATCAGAGTTCTCTAGAATAATAGAACTTATAGAATGAGTCTCTCTCTCAATATATAGATACATAATTTGTATATATCTATATACAGGTATAGATAGTTTGTATATATATATATAAATTATTTGTTTGAATTGTATTTATTTGATTTATTGGAATAATTTATAGTCCAGCTAATCTAATGGCTGACTGTGAGCAGAAAGTCCAAGATTCTAATCGAGCCTGAGTTCACAAGGCTGGATGTCTCAGCTGGTCTTTAGTATATGCTGGATCCCAGAGAAGTAGGTCCTAGTGCCAGTAAAGGACTGGATGTCTTAACAAGGGTAGGGCAAGCAGGCAAAGAGCAAAAGCTTCCTTCTTCTATAGCCTTACATAGACTTCCAGCAGAAGGTGTGGCCCAGATTAAAGGTCTTTCCCCACATCAAGATCTGGATCAAAGGTATGTATCTTCCCACTTCAAAGATGTGGATTCACCCACTTCAAACCAAGTGAAAATAATCTCTCACAGGTATGTGGCCTCCATTTCTGGATTTCAGTTCATTCCAGATGTTGTCAAGTTGGCCACCAAGAATAGCCATCGCAATCTATCATTGACATCCTTTCTGAGGGGAGCATACATCTACTTTATTCTAGAAAAAAAGTCACACAACACCTATATACCAGGGTGCTATTTTACAACACTCTTATTTAAATACTTCAGTTGCTTACTCTTTCACAATTTGAAACGTTCAAACCTCATCATACGTACTTTTTGGGGGCAAAAATAAATCTCTTTGTATGTCTGTCTCTCTTTATGTGCGTATGTGTGTGTGAGTACTCACACATGTATGTGCATGCACATGTAGGCACATGCCACAGCATTCATGTGAAAGTCTGAGGACAATTGTGAGAATTTTTTCTTTCTTTCTATTTTTTTTTATTCCTTTCACCATGAGGGTTCCTGAACTGAACTCATGTTGTCAGGTTTAGCAGCAAGTCCTTGTGATTGCCACGCCATCTTGCTAGCTCACCCTAAACTCTTCATAAATGTTTCCCCACCTCATTTTCTTTATAAACTCCCTGTACTCTTACCTCCTATACTTGGCCCCAGGAACTTCGAAATAGTCATCAGAACAGATATCTCAGATATCTGGTACAGATAAAGACCTTGTAGTAGTGTTTTCACATGATGGAATGTTCTTTCTTCATGTCTGTATATCTGACTCAAGTGCTCCCAAAATTTAAATTGATCATAAAATGAGTTTTCTGGAACATTTAGAATGTAACCCTGCAGTTGTTTACATTTTTGGAAAATTCATAGCTTTATCACTTTTTTCTTAATTGTTTTGTTTATTGTCCACCTTCATCCCTAGATAAAATAAAATCTCATGAGAATAGAGACCTCTCTTTCCTACCATTCTCCATGCTCCAATACATGGAACAATAAGTATCTGGGACAGAGTAACTGCTCTTGAAATAGTTGGTAGGTGTTTATGAATTGAAAGTACATAGCGTCCATTGCATACTTTCCAAACATACGGAATTTCAATTCCTTTATTCTTCCACAGCATGGTTTATGCTCAATGATGAAGTCCATGTTATGTAAACTCTTAAAAATTCAAATGATACTTGTGTCATCAGAGATATGTTGGTTTGTTTCATGTAGAAAGGGCACTAGAATATAACCAGAAATATTTAGGGATTAATATTATTTTAATTATGTGTGTGTTTGTGTATCTGTGTGTGTGGGCATATGAACATGACTGCAAATGCCTTAGGAATGCAGGAAAAGACATTGGCTTCCAGGGAGTTACATGAAGTTACAGGTGACTGTGAACAATCTGATGTGGGTGCTGGGCCCAAATCCAGGTCCTCTAAGAGAGTAATATGAACCATCTATGTGGTTCCAAGAAACAGAAAACTTATCATTTAAGTCTTGATTTCACCAAAGCTGCCTTCATAGTTAGGAAAAATTCCTACAGTTTTTGTTTTCATTTTTAAACCTTGGATTAATCTTCAAAATTCTACAGATACTAAAAGCCTGTGGCATTTAGAAAAGTCATAGTGTTGTTTTAGGGTATAAGCTTTGCAAACACAGGAAGATGTCCATGCTAATTAAATCACAGAAAATGTTCTTTGATAAATTAAAAAAAAAAAAGAACAAAGTCCACCAGAGTTAAAAGATTTATCATCTCTTTTAAAAATTAAGCCTTTGGAAGAATCAAGAAACATGTACCCCAAATTGAAATGCTACTTAAAATATGTCAGAAATAACAGAGAAAAAGCAAAATGATCAACTGAAGCATCATCCTTTTTTATGGGCTGTTTGTAAAAGAATGGTCTTGCATGCTTTGAAAATTAGACAAATAAAGCCTTATCTCTAACATACTTCTCAATTCCTGCATTTGCAAAGGAGAATGTGCACTTGAATGGATTCCTTCAAGCCTTAATGAAGACAAGATACAGGGCTTGTCCTTGGCAAAATTGTGGTTGACCATTCATCTTGGTGGCAGTCTATCAATTCTCCATCACCCCAATCTACCTTCCATTCTCCAACCATCAATTTCCACTTGCAGGGAAGATTTATAATTGTCAGAGTCAAGCAGTCTCTCTAAGGCACTGTGGGACAGAGTTATCATTCAAGTTGGAGCTAACGAAAAGGGCAAGAGGAAGCAGTTGACATTGTTTTCCAGGTTGCCCTTCTGGTTATCTCTGTTCTTCTCTCCCCTGCTTCTGACATCAGCATCCTCCTGGAGCAATGGGTAACAAAACCCTTAGCAGACTCTCCATAAACATGGCTGCTAGTCATGGCTCCCCTCTGCCTCTCTTACTGTGAATGTCACCGACAACTGCTGTGAGCTATTGACAAGGGCTAGGAATGCCCTCCAGTTGCTCTGATTTCTATTTTCCAAGGTGCTCAGTTATATGTCACACCAGATTCATCACTTTAGACTTGGGCAGCTTTGTAGAGTTCATTTTTCCAAAGTCATACTCACTGCAGAAATTCTCTTTATTATAGTCCCAAAGATAATCTATCTTACAGTTTCTGCTTGAACCACATTTAATGTCAGGTAACTTGGTGGCTTTTATGGAGGAAGTTCATTGTAGCTGAAATACAAAGAACGGGCAGAGAGGAATTCTAACTTCCACTCATTGATCTCAGCCCTATCCCATCTGCAGCAAGACACACAATATGCTCTTGGCTCTCTTTCTAGAAAGTCATCTTAAGACTTCATGTACCTCTGAATCACATATTCAAAATTAATGTGCAGCTAGGATGAAAATGCACAATTGTATTTCACTTGATTTGCACAATCATGCTCCTACTCTATGTTTTAGACCAGGGCCTGTATGTGTATATGTGTATGTGTGTATTGGTGTGTTTGTGCATATTTGTGTCTGTGTATGTTTTTCTCTTTGTTTGTGCTCATCTGTGTCTGTGTCTGTGTCTGTGTGTGAAGCATTGTTTACAGTCCTTACTATAAGTCAGCAATCTTTAGAACATTCTATAAATACTGTTTTATTTCCCACTCACAGTTAAGTGAGAAGGTAGAATTCCATTGTTGTATTATGAGCAGTATTGCCTCCACATTGACAAGTGAGCAAACCGAGCCACAGACTGCACGACATTTATGGAGCTGAGATCCATCCAGGAAAGCTGGCCGTTGTCATCTTAATCCTGAATCTGTGTTGTAACCTGAGCAACAGTAACATTATGTAAGGAGATATGGATTTCTGTTTTCTTATAAAACAGATATTTTCCTCACATGGGGTTTACAGACCCACAAAGCAAGATGTGGAAGAAGAGGTGATTGGTACCCACATTTGGCTGGAAAACTAAGCTGTCTCGTTTCTCCCAATTCATCCATTCAACACCCACTGACTGATGAGTATGTCAGCAATGTTTATGTGTTTTCCTTCACAGTATTTGAATCAAAACTTAAGCAGTGACATGATTCAGCGACTAGGAATGCATCTGCTCTTGCAGAGGCCGGAGTGCTATTCCTGGTACCCAAACTGGCTGGCTCACAACCACATGCAACTCCAGCTCCAGAGGAGCCTGCGTCTCTGGCCGCCTCTGGCACAGCTCTCACGTGCACTTAACTCCACACAGATACCCACGTATACACATAATTAAAAATAATCAAATAAATATTTTTAAAATTGTATTTTATTTGTTATGTATATTTTCCTTAATGACTTTTTCTTTTTCTTTCTTTTTTTTTTTTTTTTTTTGGTTTTTCGAGACAGGGTTTCTCTGTGTAGCTTTGCGCCTGTCCTGGATCTCACTTGGTAGCCCAGGCTGGCCTCGAACTCACAGAGATCCGCCTGGCTCTGCCTCCCGAGTGCTGGGATTAAAGGCGTGCGCCACCACCGCCCGGCCTTAATGACTTTTTCATAGGTTCACAGTTCAAAGTTTTGTGATTAGCAAAGATAGTAGAAAACTTAAAATAGACTATTTTTTTTTTTGAGATAGGGTTTCTCATTGTAGCCTTGTGCCTTTCCTGGAACTCACTCTATAGCCCAGACTGGCCTGGAACACACAAAGATCTGTGTAGCTCTGCCTCCTGAGTCCTGGGATTAAAGGCGTGCACCACCACCACCCGACTGTCAATTTCTGTTTTTAAGCTTGATTTTATGTATTACTTATTTATATGTGTGTCTCTGTATGCTTGTCTGCCTGTGTGGGTATGTATACAGGAGTACAGTGCCCGTGGAGGCCAGAAGCAAGTAACAGATCCCATGGGAGCTGGAGTTACAAGCAGTTGTAAGCCACCTAATGAGGATACTGGGAGCTGACCTCAGATCCTCTGCAAGAACAGCAAGTATTATTACCCACTGAGCCATCTCTGGACTGACTTGTGCCTTCTTAGTCTGTGATTATGAGAAACATTTTAAGTAGAAGGAATTTATGAACCTCATACCACAACGTACAAAAGTGAAGATATGTAGAGACTGAAAATGCAAATATGAAAACATCTGAGAACATTTTAATGACACTAGTGCTTTGAGATGCCATTGGTAACCCAGCACTGTTGATGTAATGAAGAGTGCAGGTTAGATTTCCTATCCTGGAAAAGGCTGAGCTGAATTTGTTGTTTAGTGAAAGCTTTTGACATCATGAGTGAGGGAGGAGAAGCTGGCATGATGGCTCAGAGGGTAAAAGTCTTGCCCTCAAGCCTGATGATTTGATTTCAAACCCCTGGATCCCCTCCCCATGGAGGAAGAAGAAGAAAAAAGTGACTCCTGCAAATTGTTTTCTGCCCTCCATCCATTCACGACGTCACGTGTACCTACATATTTACATCACTTACATGCAAACACAGACAGGCATACACAAAACAAATGTAAAAACATTCTTTTGATAAAGAATGAACATCTGGGGGTAGCTCAGGTGTGCTACACTGAGCATCTGGCAGGATAGTTCAGCTGTGCTGCAGTGAGTATCTGGGAGCTGCTCAGCTGTGTTGCAGTGAACATCTGGGGGCGGCTCAGGGTGGCTCAGGTGTGCTGTAGTGAACATCTGGAGATGGGTCAGCTGTGTTGGAGTGGTCATCTTGGGTGGCTCAGGTGTGATACACTGAGCATCTGGAAGTGTCTCAGGTGTGCTACAGTGAGCATCTAGGGGTGGCTTAGGTGTGTTACAGTGAGCATCTGGGGTGGAGCAGCTGTGCTACAGTGAGCATTTGGGGGTGTCCCAGCTGTGTTACAGTGAGCATCTGGGTGTGTCTCAGCTATGCTACAGTGAACATCTGGAGGGATAGTTCAACTGTGCTACAGTGAGCATCTGGAGGGATGGCTCAGCTGTGCTACAGTGAGCATCTGAATGGCAGCTCAGCTGTGCTGTAGTGAACATCTGGGGGTGGGGACTGTACCTCAGCTGAGCTGCTCTTTCAGAGTACCCCAGTTAGATTCACAGCACCCATGTTGGGCCACTTACAACCACTTGTAACTCCAGCTGCAGGAGACCTGTCACCCTCTTCTAGTCTCTGTGGGCACTGGGCTTAAAATGCATATGCTCTACCCACACATAGATATGTACACACATAGACAATTAAAAATAAAATAAATATTTGAAGGGCAGAATACACTTAAATGAGAAATTTTCCTTGTCATTTGTAACACATATCCATGCTGCTTTTTTATATTGAGAGGATAAGATTTATCACTAAACAGTCTGATCCTCTTTCCTGAGAGTCAGGAGAAGTTTTAAAAATACCTTCCTCAGGTAGAGACCAATTTACTTATGTCTTGGATGTAAAACATGACACAAATGTAGATGACTTCATAAGTAAGTTGTTTTTATCAGTTTTTACTGTATTTGGCCCACTCTCTTATTCCTTGACTACGAAGTTCAAATTAACATGCATTTGTCAAACGCTTAGCACAGGTACATGAAGGGTCTGTGTACTAAAGACCATAAGATGCATTCCCTGCCTGCAGGTCCTTTGTGCAAGGAATTTGATATGAAGAAATGATTAGTATTTTTGTAATTTCACTCATTTTCTGCTCCATAAACTGCCTTTGTTATTACTATTATTCTTATCTTCTCATGAATACCTCCATCTCTCTTTAGCACTGTATTATAAGCCTACACAACCAATTTATCTAAACTCCTCTAAAACTATTAACTTAGAAGTCTCCAAGGGAATTCAGGAGATGAAAGGAATGAAAATTAGTATCTTTCAATTTGCAATGTACCTTTCCTCTCACTACAAATGCAAGCAGGTTCCAGTTTGCATGTTTTTCAAATGACTTCAAAGTGCAAATACCAAAGACTGACTTGTGGTGAGGACAAAGAAATGAAGCCTTGGATTACAAAGAACTTGGCATAAGGAGCTCCTGGGAGCGAGGGTTTGTATTGGATCAATGCTTCCAAGGTTTTAGCCCGTGGCCAGTGGCCAGTTGGTTTCGTTGCTTTTAGGACTGTAGTGATACAGAAGCATCATGGCAGATGCACATTGTGGAAGAAAGATGCTCCCCTCAAGGCAGCAGGGATGTAGAAAGAAATGTGAAGGAAGGGTCCACGGACAAGATAAAACACAAACATACAGTCAATGACTGAATTCCCTTAACTCAATATTGACTCCTAACAGCTCACTCATCCACCTATGAAGCCATGTTTGGGGTTAGTCTATTTTGACCCAACTATCTCTCAATATTGCCACTGTCTGTGATCAAGTCTTCCACATCTGAGCCCTGGGACAGTGCTATGTTTAATCCATAATGAGAACGACTCAAATGCTATAGTAAGAGTCTTTGTCACCAAAGGGTAAATTGAGTCTTTGTGAACAATGAAATATTGGACAAAAAAAGAGAAAATCTAATTTATAATTGGTTTAATATGATGATAAACTGAAGATGTTGAAATAAATTAACATATAATGATATAGATATGTGACTGGAAGTTCTAACTATGACATTAACAGGTACCAACCACTACAGGCTATTAGACAGAGGGGTCCTTTGAATTAGCTAAGAAAAGCTGGGGCTGGAGAGGTGGCTCAGCAGTTAAAACAAAACAAAACAAAACAACACAGCTGTTTCAAAGGACCAGAGTTTAATTCCCAGCATCCACTTTGGGTTGCTCACAACATCCTGAACTCAAGCTCCAAGTGATCCCTACTGGATTCCATGGGGACTACACTCAGTAGTCTCTCTCTCTCTCTCTCTCTCTCTCTCTCTCTCTCTCTCTCTCTCTCCCTCCCTCCCTCCCTGCTTTCTCTCTCCCTCCTCCATCCCCTCACACACACACACTTAAAAATAAAAAAAAATCTTTTGGAAAAAGAGCTTATGCTCAGTACTTTAGAGAATTTAGCATTAGTAAAGACTATGAATGATATTATATCATGGATTTTAAGATTTTAGAAACCCTGCTCTAAAAGACAGATGCCACCACACAAAGTATTTTGGGAGAGCATAAGCATGCAGTGTAAGTGATCATGTAGCCCCTCCATGGAGCTTATTCACCTACGTTTTACCTACTCTGAGGATCTTTACTAAATAAGTGAAATAGTTGAAACTGTAAAATTTGATTTCTCTCAAACACTAGGGAAAAACTTTGCATAAATCTGCATAAAAGGCAACCACAACATAAAGTTGAGCTTAGTTTATGTGTTAATCATTACTGTGTACTGTTTGCAAAACAACCCTGAAATTTAGCCCAAAACAAAATAAAGAATATTGCCTCATTAACCAATTTGGCAGGGCTATAGTGACAGTAATCACATTTTTATTCTATTTTCATATTCGGGACTTGAAAGAAGCTTAAAAATATTCTTTCGCCATGCAGGTTGTTGCACGCCAACAAGGAGCTCCATCAGCCCTGCCATATAGAATTTTGTGAGCATTATCAAAGGGCAGAGTTTACCTTTAACTGCAGGAAATAAACACACTCACAAAGAGACATGCCAGATGAGATCAATGAAAGAGCTCTCTTAAAAATAAATGA
This sequence comes from Peromyscus nudipes, assembly GCA_902168325.1. NCBI lineage: Eukaryota > Metazoa > Chordata > Mammalia > Rodentia > Cricetidae > Peromyscus > Peromyscus nudipes. The sequence continues at coordinate 70,598 of CABHPH010156140.1, forward strand.
GTTTTTCAATAAAATGGGGGGAAAAACACCCACCAACCTTGCAGTGTAATTTGTTGTTTGGAGTCGAAGTGCTTTGGTCAATTGTTAATGAATAACATTATTTAAGGAACTTTCCAGAGGCTAAACTTTCTCCAAGCACAATTATGTCAAATAACAGGAATGTATTCAAATGTAGCAGTTTTGTTTCCTAACTTATTTACAAATGACATGAGTGTTTATTGCCTAAGTAAAAAACACCTTCATGAAACTCACTAGGTCAAAACAACAACAACAACAACAACAAAAAAAGGAGATGTGGCAGCTTTAGAGTACTAGCTGGAAAGAAGATTAATCATAGGAGGAGGAGGGGACCAACGGAGAATCTGTGACTGTAACCTAATACTTTATGTCCAAGAATGAAGACATTTTATTAGATCTGTCACAGCAGCCCAGGGTAAGGAGTGTTTGCCATTCTTACAGAATACCAGAGTTCTCCTCCAGAACCCTCTTCAAGTGGCTCACAACCATCTGTAAATTCAGGTGCATGATACCTAATGCCTTTTTACACAGCCACACACACAGGGACATAAATAATGTGAATAAAAAATTGTTTTTAAAATATCATAAAAAACCACTTAATATATGTAATTAATATACGCTAATAATATATCCATTGACATTAATTGCATAGGAAAAAA
>CABHPH010156141.1:7810-22112 GCA_902168325.1 Peromyscus nudipes
ATCTATCTATCTATCTATCTATCTATCTATCTATCTATCTATCTATCAGTCATCTATCTATCAATCATCTATCTATCATCTATCATCTCTCTCTCTCTCTCTCTTTCTCTCTCTCTCTCTCCATATCATAACAGTTCATCCTAATACAGGGAGTATGTCAGTTCACTTACTTTCTGCCTTCTCTAATAGTCTCCCTGAACATTACATTCTATTTGCCATTGGGACCTAGAAACCTAGAGCTGTCCCTGGTTAGTGGTCGGTCATTACTTCATTGGCACTGAGAAGGGTTAGATAGCTAAATGCCTTATTTGTTTTAACTATGAGTTTAAAATTGTAACTTTGTGTTTTTATGTCAGGAAAAAAAAGGGGTCAAGTTTGATAACTTCGTGACATATTATAGATTATATAAGAACTATAATTATGCTTTATTTTTAAAGTGTTTAGGGTTTAAGCAATACAAACAGTTCTAGATCTTTATATGTAAGCATTACATGGACACATTCCAACCCCATAAATGTCAAAGCAGTAATGATCACACACTGTTGAAGAGCATAAAAGTTGCCTGACCAAGCATTTTAACAGTCAAGAATGCTGAACATTTTGCTGAACCAGGAATTAGCATGAAGTGTTGCAAAACAGAATTAAATATAAATGTGTTTTATAAGAGCTTTTTTTCCCTCCTCCTCTCAATTCTTTTTATAGAGCTAAAAGACTCTATTATGAATATGGACTATTGGGTTTTCCCAATAATTTATGAAACTCTAATAAATAGTTTCTCAGGAAAAATGATGGTTGATGCTTTAATATGTTTGAAATGGGGCAATGTTTAAGAAAGTATGTGTGCTTGAGTAAAAACTAGCAGGAATAAAGTGCACACAGTTTGCTTAGTGGAAACGGTTCAACTTGATCTTCATTGTGTAAGAAAACCATAAATCATTAGGGAATTATAGATTACAATTGTAGCATAACATTTTGAATTAAAAAAGCTGTGCCCAGACAATTCAATATTAATCAGGAACACCACTGAGATGCCAAAAATATGATGACAAAATCATATTTGGTCTTGATTAGAGAAAAAAATAATTATGTAAGTTTGACTGAATCTTCTAGTTATTTGAGTGTTTTGGAATTAGAACATAGCTCTGTTACTATGCCAATGGTGACCTCCTGAGGCTGTTCCTTTGGACAGTTCTAGTTCATCTTAGGAGGTGGTGTAGATTAGAAACACACCAGTCATTCTTCAAGAGGAATAGCCTCAGCACTCCAGTTGATGGGCAAGTTCTCTCCTCTGTTAATTGTGTGCTAGTACTTCATTATAATATTTCTCTTAGTTGCCAACTTATGAAGAAATAATTGCTCCAGAGAGCAAAGTAGGATTCTGAAATGTCCCAAATACTGTGTTTTCAGAAGGTCTGTCAACTCACAAGATGAGCTTGAGGTTACTCTTCCAAAGAGCTCTCTGCAAGATGATGAAGAGAGGGTAAGAGTCACCCTGTAACTGTCACCTGTTGGTCTTAACTCTATTGAGACACATCAAGGTTGACTTGTACAGAATTTTAATAGAGTCAAGAACGTAATAGTGGGTTCAGCAAGATGGCTCAGTAGGTAAGGGTGCTTGCTGCCAAGACTGATGATCTCAGTTTGATCCTGAGGACTCACATGCTGGGAGGAAAGAATGGACCTCTGACCTCGACACTTATGCTGTGGCATACATTCATGTGTGCTCTTATGTAAAAAGAATTTTAAAAGAATGCAGTAGATTAAGGGTATATCTCAGTGTAGACTACATATCTAGCATTCAAGAGGATGTGAGTTCAATCCTCAACATTGCAGGAGGGGGATAATTCCATAGCTATAAACTGAAAATTCAAAATAATTACAACTGGTAATGCTATGAATCAGATGAATACCTTATTTTTTCAGTTCCTATGCTTTGTTGTATGTTCGCATTGGACTCATTTGTAATTTAACAAGCTCAACAATAACATGGTTAGGAGCTACTTATGACCCACAACTGGTAGCATTTTTTTCCAAGGGATTAGTCAATCTTTTTTTTTTTTCAAGTAAATTTTTCCTACTTTTGTGGCAGCTGGTAAAATTCACCATTTGTTGATGTGATGAATTCAGGTTTAGACTAGTCTGGAGTTGAACTAAGCTCCCAAATTTGACACTGTTGGGTGGCTCAGGCAAAGCACTTTCCCCTTGGTTTTCTGTATCTTCATCTATCAGGAGTGAATTAGCCCATCTCATTTTAAAGCTTATTCCAGCAGTAGCTTTTAGTTTAGGTTAAAGTGTTCAAAATATTATTCCAATGGCTCTTTTGGTTCCTGGGGATGATGTGTCTGATGCTGTAGAGCAGAGCAGATAGGCATGGTGTTTGGAATTCCAAACACAGACATAGGTAGAACACAGCATCACAAAATAGGATGCATTTGTTAATGCAAATCTCATAAGACAAGGTCAGGGTAAAAACAAAAAGAACCATTAAGGAACCATGGAAAGCCAAGCAGTCAGACAAAAACAAAATTCTCTTCAAAATTCTCTTCTGGGTAATGCTCTGAACCCAAGAAAAGAAAGTAGAAAAAAAAAGAGCATAGATTTGATCATTTATAAGGAGCTGATGATATTGGCCATATCAGTCATTTGAGCTCTGTTTTGCCAACCACTGTGCTAAGTGATACAACATTGTTTCATATAATTCTCGCAATGGCTTTCTGAGATGCTCAACTGAAAAAAAAACAAAAAGAAAAAGAAATGGGTTCAGGGAAGTTTGAAAAAGTATCTACAATCACAGAGCTGATGGAGTGACAGATATTGCCAAGAACATCGTAAACCCTGTGCTGTTCCTATACAGCATGTTGTGTTCTTCTATGTGGAAGGAAGTAGAAATATTGGAAGAAGAAAGAGTAAATGTAGTTATCAGACATGTTCTTCTTATTGATTGTATAATGGGAATAAAGCTGGATACTGAAACTTTCGTTGAAAGAATACTCAACTCACAGAGTTTGAATCTAAATGAAAAATTCCCTTCAAATAATAAATATGCAGCAAAGTTTTAAGATAATCATAAAATCACCTTTTTGAGATTTCTCTATCTTTTCCTACACCATACAAATTACTTTATATGGATGCACATATGGTTTCTTTACTTTTTCTTTCCTTCCTGTTCCTCCCTCCTTCCCTCCCTTCCTCCCTTGCTCCTTACTTCTGTCTGTCTGTCTGTCTTTAGATATTGTTGGACCTTTCACTGCCTGTGCCCATTCTCAGCCTCTAAGTGTAAGGTGACAATCACTTGTTATGATGCTTTCTTCGTAGACTGTCAACACAATAGACAGAAACAATGAAAAGCAAATGTCACACCTTGCATGGCTTAGGAAGCATTTTGTAGAGGTCAAGGTTCACTGATTATAAAATCAGAACTCCAAGCTCCATTTCATTCTGTTTCTCTGACATTGCCACTCAGCCCTGGCCTTATTCTTATCTTGGATCCAGCTAGATGGTTATGGTCAATGGCTCCTGCACATAAAAATGCTTCTTGCATCTTCTCACTACCTCACAGGAAGCTGCTCCTCAGTGATGTCATGTTTCCTTCCTGCCCTTAGGAATGACTTTTAAAAGGATCATTTCCAGGGACTGAGAGACTCGGCTCAAGTCTCCAGGGTCTGAAAGGCTCAAGTCATGGTACCAAAATAGTTCATTAACCTGTCTGTACTTTCCCTTAGTAACGTCACAGTGAATCAGCCTCTTCTTCGGACTGTGCTGATAACTCCCTTCTCCCCTTGTCCTGCAACCTTTGACAGTTTAATTCCCCTCCACAGGCATTAGGAGGGGACTAAGGAAATCCTATAGGAGAACAATCACAGGAAATTGACATAGCCGTTAAGAAGTCTGGAAAAACTACTACATTAGAAGAAAGTGGAGCTTTGCCTATTGTCAGTTTTGGAGTAAGGAAAGAATGGGAGGTTTTGGAGAAGTAAATAAACAACTTAAAGGGGTGCATATAAAAAGTTCACTGAAATACAGGTAAGTAAATTGAGAGATGGGATAATAGCAGAAATTACATTTTTGTGTGCAAGAGGTAAGGGCCAGTGTAAATCAAAGTGTTGATTTCTTTTTTCCCCTTAAGACAAAGCTTTCCCCGGTCTTGAGATCAGTGATATTCAAGTTTCTCAGCACAGAGCTGATTCACGGAACTGGAACTGCGGCGAAGTCAGAGGAAGCCCTTGCTTTCCTTCAACATCTGTAAGGAAATACATTGTAAAATATTTAGAGGTTTACAGAGCAGTGTACACTCACAAATCCTAGACAAATAAACAAAATGGGTGCCTTGGAAAAAATGACCTCATGCAGGGTGTGGTAGGACAGGACACGATTTTTTTTTTCATTTATTTTAAAAGAAATTCATCCACAGTCAGTTTGACCCCATCTGCATGTACCAGAGGCCCATATTGAGAGTCACTTAAGGAAATGAGCAGTAATGAAGGAAGCCTTCGTGAGTGACTGGATGGCACATGTGAGAACAGATCATGCCCGGATTTATCCTTATATTGTAAAATGCTTATTTTAAATTTTGCCGATTGCTTTCAGATGATTTTTCTTTCATCGTAGAGCACACTCTATAATGTTAAGCTTTATTTCATAAAAGAACCACTTAGTACAGTAAGTAATAAAGCTGGTTTTCTCAGAGTTGGAAGAGACCCTGGGACAATCCAATGATTCTTTTTTTTTTTCTTTTTCTTTTTTTTTTTTTTTTGGTTTTTCGAGACAGGGTTTCTCTGTGTAGCTTTGCGCCTTTCCTGGAGCTCACTTGGTAGCCCAGGCTGGCCTCGAACTCACAGAGATCCGCCTGCCTCTGCCTCCCGAGTGCTGGGATTAAAGGCGTGTGCCACCAACGCCCGGCTGCAATGATTCTTTTATCACAGTTTAAGAAGGTGGGCTCAGAGCATGGCCATGATTTATCCCTATTGCACATTTATAGGATAAACAGGCATATGAGTGTATAGGGGTGTGTGTGTGTGTGTGTGTGTGTGTGTGTGTGGTTTCATGACCCTCAATCCAATACTACTATAGAAGACTTAATACATTTACCTTTATTGATTAAGCTTGAACACTATACAAATAATATCAGCCAAATGGTCTATCATTATCAACCCCAAAGTTTAGCAAAACTGAGTGCTTTGTGTTATGTGGGTGAGCACTAACTGTCCCTATACAGAAAGTGAACATTTCTGTCAGAACTCCATTTGGGATGTGGCATGGGCAGTTGGTCAACTGGATGAAATATGATAATGGTAGCTATCACTTGGAACCAAAGGGCCTGTATGGTCAACTGTGTTTACCTGATCCTTTGGTCAGCTGGACCTTTTTCAGGATTTTAAGACAAATGACACAGATAAATGGAAAAGCTACAACTGAGGGTAAAGACAGGAAGCTGTAATGTGTTAGGTTCTATCATCTTCCCCAAACCAGAAGACCACAAAGAACGGAGAAATGGGAAGGGGACACAAAGATGAGTAAGCAACTCATAGCTCCAACCACGCTCCACAGCAGGGTGAAGATAATCAACAGCCTAGTTCCTTAACTATGGCGGGTGACCTTGGTGAACAGACTGAGAATCAAAACCACAGGAAAAGCCTCCGTCTCTTGAAAGCATCAAATCCTGTTTTGGGTTCTGTGAGATTGATTCCTCCATGAGATAGATCGGCACTGCAGAGGGCATCTGATTAGTTACTCCATGTCTTGGAGGGCTAGAGCCAGGTGCCAGGTTAAGATGGAGCCTATTTAAAACTGAGCTACTCTGGAAAGCGAGAGTAAGGAACAGGCTGGGCTCCACCTGCCACAGCCCTTGGGTAGAAGACGGTTGTAGGAGATAGTAGTGCGGCAGGAGAAAGATCCAAATGACATGGAGGAAAACTCAGGTGGCAGGAGGCTCGGCTTGGAAAGCAGTCCTACTCTGAGTAGCTAGGAGCTGAGCTCATTACCAGAGGGCAACTGCAGAATCGAATAGGGTTGATCCAGAGGTCAGTAGGAGGTCCAACATCTGGAGCCATTTGTGGGCTATGATGCACTGCTTGGCTGGGCTGAGAACTTGGAAGACTGAAACTCTAGTAGAGCACTTGACTTCCAGAGCCTGGTTCCAATAGGGTGTTTAATGTCTGGCAGCTTTGGAAAGCACAGAGACTTGTACAGATCTAAATACTGTGTTTACTTTCCTCATTCTCAACACTAATGAGAGCCACACCCTAGGACACTAGCCACCCCCTTGTATATAGGCACTGGAAAGTCTCAGGAGTGAGACATAACATGCCTTGCCTAAAGGTTACAGTGGGTGGCCAGCAGAGGTTCCTGGTATGCAAAGAAGAGAGTTTCTAAAGGACAGACAGCTTGGGCTGACACCTGACACTTGACCAAGTTTTGCACCAGACTAAATGTAGGAAAACAGATTTCTTCAACTTCATCTCCACTGGGGAAGACTCCATTTTTTTAAATTCACTCTTTGTGAATTTCACATCATGCACCCCAATTCCACTCAGGTCCAAGTCCTTCCATTTCTGCCCTCCACACTTGTAACCTCCCCAGCAAAAGAAAACAAAACAAAACAAAAAGTCTCCCCATGGAAGCTGAGGTGTGTCACACAGTTTACCTTTTAGTCCATACATCTTTACTTGTGTTTATTTCAATGAGTCATTGGTCTGGTTTGAGGCTTCTGGCTTCTGCTATACCATCAATATGGATCTCCATGGAGACTCCTCTCAGATATCCTGCTGTTGTCTTGAATCTTGTAGAGCCTATGGCTATGGTTCTGCAGGACTGGCCCCTTTACACCCTCTAGCATGTCATAGATGGGGTTGATGTTGAGGTGGGCCAGCTCACAGCCCTTGGGCTGGGCCTGGGTGGTAGCTGAGTTGGTAGGTCATTCTCTTGCACCCTTGCAACCTGTAACCAGGGGCCAGCTCTCCTGTCCTGCCCAGGGGAGGTGTGGGGCCAGCTCTCCCACACCCAGGGGAAGACTCCAATTTTAAAGGATCTAGAAAGGAGCTCCCCTCCCACTTTCTTCTTTTTTTACTGTATTTTAGATAGCAGAGTCGTGATCAAGAGACCATACATTAGAATATATGAGATAGAAGAAGTTTATATTAAAAAAGAAAAATCATAGGAAAATCTGCTTGAAATTATAGTAGGGGATTTCTCAAATCTAGTAAAAGAAATGTGACAAGAGACTTTTGGAACCCTAAACTGACATGAATAGGGAGACTCTCCAAAAGTTGTAGTCAAGGGTTAAGACTTATAAACGTATTAAAAGTTGTAAAAGAAAAATACCAACTCAGCACAAAAAAGGAAGAAAGAAAAAAGAAGAAACGCCAACCCACTTTCAAAGAAAAGTCCATCAGAATAATATCAGATCTCTCAGCAGAAACCCTGCAACCTAGTAAAGCCCAGGATGTTGTCTTTCCAATACTGAAATGAGTAACTACCAACAAGGGAGCCGTACTCAGGAAGTTATATTTGAAAATGAGTGGAGAAATGAAGATGTTCCAGGACAATGAAGCTAATGCAATTCATGACCATCAGACCAGAAATGGTGAAGGTAACTAAAGAAATCCTACAAGAGAGAGGGAGTGGAGAGAGAGAGAGAGAGAGAGAGAGAGAGACTAAACTATGAAAGCATAAGATAGAATCAGCATTTTGAGTAAAGTGTAAGAACCAAAAAAAAAAAAATCAACAAACAAAAATATTTCCTTTTTCTACATACCAATAATGAACCTTCTGAAAAAGAAGTCAGAGGAATGATCCTTTTCACAATGTCATGGAAAGCAAGCAAACAAAAAAATATTCAAATACCCAAGAGCCAAATTAACCGAGGAGGTGATGGACCTCTACAATGAAAACTTTAGAACACTGACAAAGGCATTGAAGACACTAGATGACAGAAAGACCTATCATGCTCATGGGGAGGCAGAATTAATATTATGAGAATGGTTCCATTACCAAAAGCAGTCTACAGACTTAATACCCATCATATTCCAATGGCAGCAAAGATGTAACAGCATATTCCATTAATCTCAGCACTCAGGAGGTAGAGGCAGGCAGATCTCTGCTAGTTCCAGGACAGGCAATAATACACAGTAATACCCTGTGCCCTCCCACCCAAATAACCCAATGGCCATCTCCAGACAACTAGAAATGGGCCTCTGTGGTTCAAGGAAAGGGTAAAAGGGAGGCAGAAAGGGAAAGATAAGGAACAGAGCAGAAAGACAAGTGTTGTATGTTTTCTCTCATATAAATAATCTAGGCTCAAGTATGTATTCAAGAATACATAGACATGATATCAAAGAGAGAGAGAACCCTTTGGGGGAAAAAAGAGGAGACTAGCAGGAGTCAGGACAAGGGTGGAAGGATGGAGGGTTGAATGTGAACAAGGTACAATGGTACATAATCATGAAAAGTCATTATTTTTGAAAACTTAACACAAATAAAATATATTGGAGCTAGGAAAAAATTAACAAGACTTTGAGATTCTTTATCATAACTAGTCTCTATACTAGACCTCTCAATAGCTAAAAGTAAGAATCTAAGATATATGCTTGTATTAATAATTCACTTCAGAAAATAGATTTGAAGCATCTTACAATTTGAAGAAAAAAAACATGTATTGTGATACAATTAAAACAAAAATTAAAGAATAAAAGCCATAGGCTTGAGGAAGCTGCTTGAAATCAGAGGGTCTTTGTTAGGGATGCCTAGTAGAATGGTGCATAAAATCTAACTACAGCAGCTCCTGACTGTAGTAAGTCTTTTTGCAAAAATGAAAAAGGAAGCATATCAATTTATATCACATACATTTTCCTTGTCTCTCTGCTCTGAGGTAAAATTTATCAAGTAGAGACTATCAACAATACTAGATTTAAAAAAAATTAGATGAAACTAATTTTGCTACAATTTTAGGGCATAGTGGTTAGGGCATAGTGGCTACATTGGGCAAAGGCATTTCCATGGGGAGCTAAAGTAATCAAAATGGATACAACACAGGCTATGGCTTTCTTATAATTCAAGAAAGTCAGGATGATTGATGAGAATATTACTTACACAGTATAGTCACTGATGTAGGCTTATTGATCAACATGGATTCTGTCCAAACCTGGTCAGCCCTAAACTTGAGATAGAAGTCTTCGTATGTCCCTAAAATAATTATTCTTAACTATTGAGATAATCGCGTCTGCTTTCATTAAGTACTGGGCATGTATTTTATAGAGTTATGTGTCTTGTTATGAATATTAAAGCCAGTTTTTAAATGCAAATTACAAGGTGACTTTCATAGACTGGCTAGAGACAGGCCATGTGGAATAAGAGAAGATTTCTGAAACCTCATGAATTTCAAATGACTATTCATTTGAAATGCCAAAGGTCCTGGGGATTGAGCAACAGTTTCTAATGAGGTCGCTTCAGAAGCATCATTTGAGGTTTTATTTACTTTCTGGAAGAAATATTTTCTTCATTTGTTAACAAATTTTGAATTCCTAAGAACAAGGTATGGGTATGAATGTTTACAACCCAGTGTCCCTAGGAGACTGTGACAGAAATCTTCCATGAGAGCTCTGGCCTCAGACGGTCAATGCTGCATGGCCTATGAGGACATGGGGGAAGGGAAGGAGTTAAGCTGTGTATAGTTTGTCTGAAATATTTTGTTTGTTTGGATCTAAACATTTATATGGATCTAAGCAACTTAGCTGCAAAATATACCATAAGAGATTTTCCATAGAATGGATTTTCTATAAAAAGTTATTATTATTATTATTATTATTATTATTATTATTATTATTATTATACTTTCATAAGTCAAAATATGTCACACTGATTTTGGTGCATGCATGTGTTGGTTACTTTTCCCTGATTGATGACTGATGTGGGAGGGCCCAGGCCACTGTGTGCAGTGCCACCTCTGGGCAGGTGGTCCTGGATTGTATAAGAAAACAAGACAACTAATCCATGGGGCACAAGCCAGTAAGCAGTGCTCCTCTATTGTCTTTGCTTCAGTTCCTGCCTCTAGGTTCCTGCCTTGAGTTTCTTCCCTGACTTTCCTTCATGATGGATTGTAAACTCAAAGATGAAATAATTCATTTCCTTCCCAAGTTGGTTTTGGCCATAGTATTTATCACAACAATAAAAAACATATTAGGACAATGCAAGGAACAATGAGCTTGGTGACAAGTTTCAGTTGACATGGTATTTAATGATGTTCCAAGAAAATTTCATTGACATCATGTAAATATATGATGTATATATATTATAGTATATATATATATGGTATAGAGAAAAAGGATTTACTTCCTGTTTTGTGCAGTAAGGAAGTACATATCCTATAATAATTCATTTCATTTATTGAAAACACCTTTCATTCTAAAAAGAATTTGTGTTATGCAAATGCTGTAGAACAACCTTTGTACACTGTAAATATGTGTTACTCTCACTGGTTTATAAAGAGCTGACTGGCCTATAGCTGGGCAGGAAGAAATTGGTCAGGAGAGCCAGACTGGGGGACACTGGGAAGAAGAAGGGAGGAGTCTGAGGAGTTTTGAGCCAACTGAAGAGAAAGCAGGAGATGGGCATGCCATACTGAGAAAAGGTACCAGCACATGGCAGAGAGTAGAACATAGATAAAATATGGGTTAATTTAAGTTTTAAGAGATAGTTAGTAACAAGCATAAGCTATCAGCCAAGCATTTATAAGTAATAAGAAGTCTCTGTGTGGTTATTTGGGAACTAATAGGCAGGACAGAAAAGTCTGTCTACATGTAAACTTTTCATAAATTGAAGAGGAAGAAGGCTGAGATAGAACCCAGCTTTATACCTTTATGCCACTCACTTTGATGTTCACTTCATCCTGTGCCATGTGTGCTCACTTTAATGTCTTTGCTAGTCACTGAATGTGAACACCTTCTGAGACATCTCATCTATGCTCTACTTTGGGATCTCAGTTAGCCTCATGGCACTATAGACATGACTCTCAGACTTATATCTGTTGGCCAAAAGTATCCACTAACTGCTTGAAATTCCTGCTTGCGTTCAGTAAGCAAATCAAACTTAGCATGCCAAGAGCAACCTCCCACCCCAACTTGCCCTTTCCTAGTCTTCTACACTTTAGATGCTCATTACAACATCTTCATACCTACTCATCTCCAACTCATTTCCACCAGACCTAAGAAACTACTCTCACTTCTCACTTAGAATATTCAAATAGCTGTCTAAGTCTCCCTGTTTTCATTCCTGTACACTGGCATCCTTTATACCAGGAAATCAGAGAGAAGATCTTCTTAGAGCCCAGATAGTGTCCATCATCTCACCTGGGAAGACCCTTTGAGAGGATGCATAGTTACTACAGCCACTCAAGTGCATTAACAGGGCATATTAGTAAAATAAGAAAAATGTATCCGTCAAATAAGAAAAAAAAAAAACTAAGTAAGAAAAGGTCTGCTTTAAGCAAAATACAAGTTTAACCACACAGGCTTACTTCACTTAAAATTTAAACCTATAAGGACTAACACATAGACTTTAAATGGCACTATTCAGTACAATAATGAAACACTCTGCTTCCTTATTGACAACATGATTTGATTTGTGTGTGTGTGTGTGTGTGTATGTGTGTGTTGTTCATATGTGTATACCCTGTGTGCACATTTGTATGGAAGCCAAGGATCCATATCGGTTGTCTTCTTTAATTAATCTCCACGTCATTTTTTCATGGATTTGGGTAGACTGGATAGCCAGCAAGCCACCAGGGTCCTCTTGTCTCTGCCTTCCCAGCATTGAGATTACAGGCATTAATTTTTCTTCAGCAAGCACTTTACTTAACTGTAGCTACCTCCCCAACCCCCAACCATGATTCCTCAGGAAAAATTTAAGATGTTCATAAACAGCAACTCACCCATTAAGTGTGTTTTAAAGTAGATATTTTTCTTTGTCTTTTAAACTTATTTTTACATTTTTATTTTATGCATATGGTATTTTGCCTGCATGTAGGTCTGTGCACCGTGTGCATGGCTGGTGTCTGCAGAGGCCAGAAGAGGGCATTGGATCCCTTGGAGCTAGAGTTATAAATAGTTGTGACTTGCTGTGTTGATGCTAAGGATTGAACCTGGGTCTTCTGGAAGAACAGCAAGTGATCTTAACCACTGACCCATCTCTCCATGCCCTTCTTTTATCTTTTTTAAATGTGTTCTTGAGTTTTGTTTGTTGAAATTAGCCTGACCATACTTTTAAGGGATGCAGCAGCTGAGCTGGTACAAAAGTTCTGTAGTTCCAACTGGGTATGGTGGCCTATGTTTTAGTACCAGCACTTCAGAGGCAGAGAGAGGTAGGTGGATCACTGTGAATTCAAGGTGAGCCTGGTCTGTCTAATAAGTTCCAGCCCAATGAGGACTATGCAGTTAGACCCTGTCTCAAAGAATTTTGTCAGTCCAGTTGGCTGTCTACAAGGTTAACATGTAAAGTAGGGGACATTATTAGGTGACTCAGGGGTTGAATCATGTACCTGTCAAACCTTATTTAGAAATTTAGAGTTTTTCCAAAAGCAATGAGAACACAATTGACCAATGGAATTACTTCCATTTGTTCTTGAAAACTGTGCTCCTATTGCATCAATAAATTTTGGATAGAACACACATTTCTGATTAAAGGTAATAGATTTTAAAATTAATATTACTTGATGACTTTTGACACAATTTTATTGGATCTGCTAAAGAAAGAATTAATTATGAATGGCAGAGGAGATTGTAAAAGAGATAATTGGAGGAAATGACATGCAATAATCTTGTCCTTAAACTGTGTTAAAAACATACACTACGTATATGTAAACATAAGCACATAAATCTTTAAACTAAAGTCTAATAAAAATGTTCATGACAAGAAGCTACTTCTCTCCCATCATATTTATCCAGCACACATAAACAAAACAACACAGTTAAAGGCATCCAAATATTACAGTCACATCAAATTTGTCCTTCTGTGGAATTTTAGTGTTTACGTATTGCCCTTGTAGTGTATCTCTTTTATGTTATAAAAACTGCTTTATACCAACGAGTGTTTATTGAAAAACAGGCATTAAAACACATTGAGACATAGCTCTTTAGGAGGATATTAAGCAAGGAAAAGGCATAATCAGACTTGGGCTGTTTTGAGTAGAATCATTTGTAGACAAGTGTTTGTATTACTGAGAGAAGTGAGATAGACAGTTATAGACAGAGTTAACGGATTGTAGAACTAGTTTGCAGATAAATGAGACAAGGCTCATTGACTCTGTGAAAGCGGGAAATACTGAAAAGAATTTTCAATTCCATCAACTTTATGGGTGATGATACTTGACTCTTACTGAGAGCAGGATCACAGCAGCATAAGGCTAGAGAGAGAGGTAACAAAGTCTATTTAATACTTGTTGGTGCCAGGTCTTGTGGCATAGGCCTTTAAATCAAGTTACTCAGGAGGCTGAGGTAGGAGTATAACAATTTCCAAGAAGAGCTCAGACAATTTAGTGGGACCCTTCCTCACAATAATAGATGAAAAGGGGTCTGGGGATATGGCTCGGTGGTATGGAGGACTTACCCAGCATGAGTGAGGCATCGGGGTCAATCCTCCATAATGGATCAGTGGAGGATACTCGAACTAGATGACATGGTACAAATCTCTGACCTGTTACTCAATATCTGAGTCTCTCTCCACACACACACACACACACACACACACACACACACACACACACACACACGCACACGCACACGCACACACGCACACGCACACGCACACACACACACACATGACCACGCACGCCCCATACTCTACATTGTCTAATTCAGCAACCTTTAGGTAGGCGTCACTATAATGTCCATTTCAGGAAAGGAACCCAAGGTTTACAAAGGTCATGTAATTTTCATATGGTCAAACTCTCAAGTAAGTGTTGAAGGTCGAAATCTAACCAACTTCAGACTTCAGATTCTGCACTTTATTGCTTCTACCAAACTAAAGGACTTCAAATTGTACTTATCAAAGATTGTAGTGACTCTCTTCCTCATTCAAGCCGATGGCTAAGTGCTACGGGATAGTATTTTATCAGCAACTTTCCAGAGGAATGAATCCACTTGGGACTTTGATGTCCTGATGGCGAGGCTCAGACCGGTCTCTGTTCTTTCATGGGTAGTGGTTACACAATAATCATCCCTCGAAGGGGCTCAGTCATTTGAGTAATGGGGTCAGTTTAACCTTGGTGAGTAATTATCTGTTTTCAACATTCGACTTGCTTAGGGGGTGTGAC
>CABHPH010156141.1:33715-49987 GCA_902168325.1 Peromyscus nudipes
ATTCCCATCTCCTCCAGGGCAAGGACTCCCGTGGGGATTCAGCTCAGCCTGGTAGATTCAGGTCCAGTTCCCTCCTCCCTTCACCCAGGCTGAGCAAAGTGTCCCAGCATAGGCCCCAAGCTCCAAAAAGCTAGCTCATCTTGCTTAGTTTTCATAATTAATTATGGAGGCTTCCTTTCAAAGTACTCAAATAAGACCTGCTTAACCTTTCAAAGGCCTGTAGAGTGAACATGGGTCTGCTCGTTGTAACCAAAGATTCAAGTGGCACTATAGGAGCCCCCTAGACTGTAGGAGCCCTAGGTTCAAAGCACTTGTCATTAGCAACACAAAGGGGATTCTGTCATTGAAGAAAGTTTGGTTCTACAAAATGAAAACGAAGAAAAGAATACGGTTGATCTAGCACTAAATATTAGAGAATTGTACCTAAAATCTGGATCTGGCTTCCCTTGAAAGGGGATAAGAGATCAACACTATAGAGACAACTGGTAGAAGTTGACTTTTTTATTTAAGGAAGAATAGCTGCCTTCCAGTTGTTCATTTGGGATAACCACATAATTTCCTTTCAAAAGCAGAGTTCATTGAGAATGCTAGGATGGTGTCAATGATTACGTCAGTCTAGCAAGCAGAAGTTGGGCCTGCCCTCCAGCACACCAAGAAAAATGCTACCATAGCCGGAGTCCCTGGCACTCCCAATTGTTTCTCCCATCAGTGAGAACCTTCCACCTGCCGTTACCATGGGATTCTCTTCAAGAGCATCTGGTTCGTTGAGTGATTCTGCGACTCAGTTAATTAATTTTTTGGGTTCAGGATTCTTGTAAGTGAATTCCTATTAAGTAAAAAGGTACTTCTAATAAAGTCTGACTAATGTATCCCAGGATGATATACTGTGTTCAAGCAGTTATATTTTTCTCTACAGCTTTCTTTGAGGTGAAAATATATCATAATTAAAAATATGCTTAATTTTATTACAGACTTGGACATAAGGAAAGCGGTGAGGAAGAAATGATACAATCTTCATATTATTGGATGTCAATAGCTTCTACTAGTCAAGTAGGCTTTTGGATTTCTTTTATCGAAGAACATATTTGCTATGTGTGGCAAAACGTCTTTTTCATGGAGCAGTTGGTGATCAGAACCCAGAGAAAATGACATATGCAAGACAAGAGTTGGCAATGAGCAGCTGAAGTGAGAAATAGTGCATGCGTATTCGGAATGGCCAGCAGGCTTTACAATCTGTTGCACTGGAATTTTAGGGACTTACCACAGACAATGTTTGTTATTGCAGAGACTTTTGTTTCCCAGGAGGAAGGAAGATTAACCAAAAGAAATACAACAGTAAAAAGTACACAGATGATACAGCAAAATAAAATCCTGGACTATAAACCACAAATGGCCCAATGTATTTGCTTGGGAATCTCTGGCGAGGTCCACGATCTAATGCCTCCATCCAAAGGATGTTTACTGAAAGAGAACATTGAGTAATGTTGCACTGGATTTTCAGCAAAGTCCCCCTTATTAGCCCCACCACCCCAACTCTTTGAGGTTTGGTAGCCTGCTACTATTTCTCTTTGGCATATTTGGCTTTTTGTTTTCTCAAATCTGTCTTGCCTGTGGAATGTGTGTCAAGAAGCAGGACTTATTTACTCATTGAGAAACTGACCACTAGTGAGGCATCGAGCATGCCCAAGGGAAGAAAGATAGAAGGGCCACGTGCTTAACCACCCCTTGCATAGGACGACAACTCTGGGCAATGAGCCATTTTGCTCTTAATATCGTAGGGGAGAGCACAAGGCAGGCAGATTGGCATTTCAGGCTAATGTGTGTGTGTGTGTTGTTTAATTTGTTCTTCAACTCAAATCTTCTGTGAATTCCACAAATTCCTTCCTCGTAGTCAGCGATGTATAAAATTCTTATCTTTCCCTTGAGGGAATGGTCTCTAAGAATGCTTTCAAACCACTCGTGTTCTTTATTTCAACCACAATTGAAATAGTTAAACTAAGATACTTATAATGTCTACTCTGACACTTAGCCTACTTTTTAACTGAGTAATTAAGTTCTTAGAGGGCACAGCAATCCTATGAGAGCAGGATGAAATAAATAGGGGTATTTCATGTAAACAACAATGTTTTATAGCAGAAGGAGTAGTAGTATTTCTCCTTCTGATCACATCGTGTGGCTTTGATAAATGTGATATTGAAACCTGGGCAGCACATTGACACTCCCATGATGTATCATAGTCACTCTCAGGCTGGATTTTTTTTTACTGGCTCCTCAACAAAGTCATAGTAGTAGTGATAATAACAAGAAACAAATATGGCAGATGAAAAGAACAACACTGGAAAATTTCGATAGAAGATTCATAATTTTGTATCAATTTATTATTGAACCCTATCATGCCATTGTACAACCATTGTAGTAATGTGGCCTTAATACCAGCTGGGTCACTAAACATTTTATGTGTTTGTTAACATTTTATTCATATAACAGCCATCTGAATTAGTACTAAAGCTAATCTGATTAATTTATTTCAAATAGAAGTTTACAGAAATAAATGTACTTAATTGAGATCGTACAACTTAGTAGTGATGGAAAGTGAGACATTACAAGTGTCTTACTTTAAAGTCAAGATCTTCTAGAGCAGTGGTTCTCAACCTTCCTAATGCTGCCACCCTTGACTACAGTTCCTCATGTTGTGGTGAAGTCCAGTCATCAAATTACTTTCATTGATATGCAACAAATGCATTTTTGCTACTGTTATGAATCATAATGTAAATGCCTGTGTTTCTGGAGGGTCTTAGGTGACCTCTGTGAAAGAGTCATTTGACCCTGTTGGGGTCGCGACCCACAGGTTGAGAACCAGTATTCACCGTTCGCTATCCTTAAGTCATTGCTGTGTTGTCTCTGCTGTTGTGTGTGTGTGTGTGTGTGTGTGTGTGTGTGTGTGTGTTTTCAAGACATCACTTAAGGGTTTATTTGATTTATGAGTTTAAATTCAACTAAAATATACTGAGTCCTCCTTGCCATTACAGGCATATGGCCACGATACTTGTCTCCTCAGTGGTCTCTTTGATTTCTGCTCTTCCTTCTTCTTGGTGTAAATAAGGTAACAATATCTGCAGTGGAAGTGGTGTTCATGTCCTCAACCCTATCACTTGAGTCAAGGCAGGAAGATTTCTAGTTCATGGCTGCCTTGAGCTCCTTAAACATACCTCAGAAGTACATTAAGATGACAGTATCTACATCATATAGTCATTAAGCATGTTATGGTTATTAGAAAAGAGATATGGCTATCAGTGTCATCATTACCAGAAATAAATAAGTTCAAGGCACAAAGTGGGTGATTAGTACACAGTGCATGAATGGATGGATGAATAAATGAATGAATGAGTGGGTAATTGAGACAAAGTCTCTTTAGAAGTTGACAATCTTGTCTCATGAGCACCAGTCTGGTGTCAGAAACACTTAGTTATGTGTGCTTTCAGTGGCAAGATTTTACATTAACGAATGGAACATACATACAGGTTATTGGAGAAAAATTAATAAATGATCCTTGGCTGCAATTATTGGGTAGAATATTCATGGAAATTTCTTAGAAGGAAAAAATGAAGGGAAGAAGGTAATGTCAGGATGCTACAGAAACTAGAGAGGGAAAGACAAAAAAAAAAAAAAAACAGATGAAACAATTAGGAGATGGTCCTTAGGACAAGAGGTGGTGAAATTTGAGCTGGTAATGATGGCAAGTGAAATGGAAACAATGAGTTCCAGAAGCTCCTGAGAGGTTGACAAGGCCTCATACTGATTCTGTCAAGAAGGTGGTGGAGAACAGGCCAAGATTCCTGGCTTTTTTGCCAAACTGAATTATGGTGGTGTGACTGAGATTAAAAAAAAAATCATGCCCCATAATGTAGTTTCAGGCAAATTATTACAGTCCCACTTTTCATTATCCTTGAATGTAAGCTGAAGACAGAAATAGTCCTTATCACATACAATTATGACAAGGACAAAGTGATGTCTGAAGAACTGGATCCAATGACTGCTCGTTACTACTCACGTCACCCGTGGCTCTCATACCTTGTCTGGCATAGGCAGGAACGGGTTGAATAGCAAAGAGAAAATGTGCTTAGTCTTGGGCAATCTTCGGTTGGAGATACTTTCGAGCCATCTGACTCATAGGATTCCTCTTGACACTTTCTGAGGCATGGTGACAAGGTCAGGCAGTTAGGAATGATTGAGGAGGAGCCTGCTGTTTCCAGTAGAGAGTCCAGTCAGCCAGGATTCCAGCATCGTCTATAATTCTGTGTCTTCCAAAGCACACTGTGAGTGCTTGCGTCTATAACCCAGCTGTTACCATTCAAAGCCAAAAAAATGGCCAAACTGCATGTAAAAATGTAGAAAAGACAAATCTACCTCCGGATCCAAATTTGATTTGGTGCTGTAGTTCTGCCCATTGTGTGGTGGTATTGTGTTCCCCAAAATATTGTGTATGCTAATAAACTTATCTGGGGTCAGAGAACAGGACAGCCACAATATTAAACATAGAGGTTAGGCAGTGGTAGCATACGCCTTTAATCCTAACATTCCAGAGACAGAAATCCCTCTGGATCTCTATGAGTTCAAGGCCACATTGGAAACGGCCAGGCACGGTGATACACACCTTTAATCCCAGAAAACCACACCTTTAATCCTAGGGAGTGGTGGTAGAAAGCAGAAAGGTATATAAGGCGTGAGGACCAGAAACTAGAGGCATTTGGCCTGGAGAAACATTTGGCCTAGTTAAGCATTCAGGCTTCTAGCAGCAGTTCAGCTGAGACCCATTCTGGATGAGCGCTTGGGGCATCCAGTCTGAGGAAACAAGATCAGCTGAGGATCCGGCAAGGTGAGATAGCTGTGGCTTATTCTGTCTCTCTGACCTTCCAGTGTTCACCCCAATACCTGGCTCAGGTTTGACTTTATTAATAAGTACCTTTAAGACTCATGCTACACCATTGTTTCCCAGTGTGTAAGCAGTGCCATTGAATCTGTGATTTTTTTTCCTCTTTCATTTCCTGTGTATGTTTTTAAATGTTTAAAATTACTTCTTAGGAAAATGGTATTATAACATTTACATTTTCTCATGGTAGTGCTTTAAGAAAATAGCCTAAAGTCTTTGGTTCCTTAGTTATAAAATGTGGGATGAGCACAACGTTCAACATTTAAGCACATTTGCTGCTCTCAGAGAGGACCAGAATTTGGTTCCTAATGTCCACACCAGGCAATTTGCAATCACCTGTAACTCTAGCGCCAGGGAATCTGATGCTTTCTTCTGGCCTTTGGTGGCAACCCCCAACACACACACACACACACACACACACACACACACACACACACACAAATAAACCTTAATATTAAGAAAATATATACAGCCAGGAGGTGATGGTGCATGCCTTTAACACCAGCACTGGAGAGGCAGGGGCATACAGATCTCTGAGTTCAAGGCCAGCCTGGTCTGCATAATGAGCTCCAGGACAGCCAGGGATACACAGAGAAACCTTGTCTTGAAAACAAATCAAACCAAATCAAATCATAAAGGAGAGGGAAAAAACATGTACAACCATAGTACTATTTTAAAAATAATCGTATCTAACCTTTCTTTGTGGAACTTGTCTTCGACTCCTACCAAGAACTGGAAAGAAGAGGAATGATCAGTCCTTGTATTTTCTAGATTTACTAATGACTAATGTAGTAAGCAAACGCCTTTGTCTTTTGTGTCAAATCCAATCAACCACTTAACACTTAGCTTTAAATGAAAAGAAAATCCACAATTTCCAGTTGCTGACTGTCTTCTAAATCATGAACTATCCTACTCTTAAGATTTATAGGTCAGATTATACAAACAAATATCTAACCTATTTCTTAAGGTATCATAAGCTCATGTAAATGTATGCTTTAAAAACTCACTATGTAAGCTAATTCAAGCTGTAACCAGTACAATGTCATTCCTTCAGGAGACAAAGCAAAGCATAGTCAAAAATATGGATCTTCTCTGGAAAAGAAAGCTGAGATATTTCCACGTTAACAAAATATTCAACAAACACAAAAAATAATTTGAAGAACATCCTTAGCTTCGGGATTCTGGGCAACAGATTAATAGCACAGCTCGTTGAATCTTTGCCTGACATGTATTGTTTATGCAATATGTTGCCAGTAAACTCCTATCTTAATTCGCCCAATACCAAATGCACCACAGACTGTTTATGCAATTTAAGAATGCATTCCATAAGTGACTGTGGCTCCTGAATTTAGCATCTAGGAAGGACGCCACTCAAGTATTCACGGCAATTAAGCAAGGAGACATCTTAAAACTTTTCCTTTGATATAGACTCTCCCATGCAGGCTCAAATGCCACTTGCAAGAAAATAGCATCATCAATTTGTTCCTACAGTCTGTATAAGGTACCAGCTAAGACTTCTGATTAGATGTCACACTCCGAATGTGTTAGAGTTCAAACTCATTTCTATTCATCACAGTAGCAGTCCATTTGTTATGTTGCAAGGATACTGTACTAGATATTTATCTTACAGATTTCTTTCTCTTTCTCTTCAAAAGCAGAAAATCACCTTGCTCTTTTTAACAGTATAAGCTCCTTTAAAATCACTTTTTTCTGAATGTTTCCACCAATGGTCTGGGTGAGTGAGTGTATATGTGTGCACATACAGAGAAGAAGAGGAAATCCTAAGGTCTCTGGAAGCAATACGAGTTGCCCATTCTTGGTAGATAGCTAGATTACCCCACAGCAGTGTTCACACACAGTTAGTGTGTAATGACCCCTTTATACTCCAGCATGGGAAAATAACAACTTCCTGATATTCTGCGTGGACATAGTTTTGTGAAGTAAACAGTAGGGGGGATTTTTAATGGACCCTTAATACATTTTAATACTCCAGAAAGTTGAAATTTTGGAGGGTTGGGCTGAAAGAATTCTCAGTTAAGAACTCCAACCTAGGGAGTTAGAAATGTCTAAGCTGAGTAGCTGTGAAAAGATTCTTGCTCCTGAGCCAGGATCCGCTGCACACAGGGTCATCTTAGATTCTCAGGCAGGTAGAATAGAAGGCAGGCCAGTGTTCTCTGTGACACTTAGAGGTCAGGCTTCCAATTCTTCATGCGGTGAGCAGGCACTGCATTTCACACTCATCTATCAGCTGAGGATTTGGGCTGGTTCTATGTTTTTTCATAAGCCTATGGTCTAAAATTGATGTGTCTCTTCATAGTAGTGTAACCAAGGTGACTTCACTATTTTGCACTCTTTTACAACATCTGCTTTACAACAAACAGGTACAGACAATGAATCTTTTAGAGAGTCATCATGAGATGCTTCCTAGTACAGACCATGGACCTAATCAGGGATGATTCAAGGTTCCAGTGCACTATTGAGACCAGGTGGAGGGTGTGCTGATCAAGAGGGTATAGTGTACTCTGACACCATGGGTAGTAGACAATTCAGGTAGGACAACATGACTAATGTATACTAATAATGTTTTCCTAAAAGCATGCAAATCTGTGTTTTGATTTTAGGACACTACCTAAACGCAGAATATAAAAAAATAATTTTCAGATTTTGTATTAACTTTTCATGTCTGTGTGTACGGTGAACTATCTCCCAAGTTCCTTGTGTTAACATTGGAAAAGAAACAACAGAAATTGAGTTTCTTTATGCAAAGAGGGTGAAGATGCAATATGTCCAACGTTCCTGGAAGCATCACCCTGAGGTAGAAGAACACTCTATTGAACCAAGACCAAAAAAGTATGAGATACACACACACACACACACACACACACACACACACACGATTGAGCAGCACTGTGTGGGAAAGGGTTTGGGATTGCTATACAAGTAAAGCAAGGGACAGAAACTGAGGTCATTATTTTGGATATCAGCCTTGGTTTTACCTAAAGATACGTCTTTACCTTGAACAGTTCAGAATGGTAAAATATCTGTGAGGGTCAGATAGCAGAATGAGATAGAGAAAACGAATGGGTTGTGCTCTGGAGGTGTTTGACAGAGTCTGACAAATGAGGCTATAGCTACCACAGCAGGACATTTCAAAGAACGAAAGGTGAGCATATAAAACAGGTCATGCTGGTTAAATATCTTAAACTCTCCAAAAGTATACTAAAATGATTGTGTAGTTATGTGTGGATAGATACATTCTATATCCATCAATCTAGCCTTCTACTACCGAAAAACTGATCCTGAAAAATCCGAAGCATGAGTGAGAAGAGATGTTAATTAGGGGGAGGTAGAACTAGAGATTGTTCACATTCATCTACAGGTAAAAATGTAGAGATGTTATGACAGTGCTGTTCATGGTGGGCTAAAAAGATCCTGGAAATTTGAAAGCATTTGTAGGAGAATAAAGGTTGGCTAGATTTGGACATATCCATATAATGTAAAATTGCATAAAATGATATCTTTTTAAGGACATAGCCACTGGGAGGTTTCCCATGCTGTAGTTCATGGCCCCACACTGCTGTACATATGGGCATCACTAATTAGACTTGGATTATAAATGGAAAAAAAGGGAAAAGGAGATGAAATTGTGTTGGGGAATATTATTTTAAGGTGTATTACTTTTGTTTATGTTGTATTTGTTTAATTCTGTAAAGCTGTGTTACTGTGCCTGTCTAAAACACCTGATGGTCTAATAAAGAGCTGAATAGCCAATAGCAAGGCAGGAGAGAGTAATAGATGGGGCTGGCAGGCAGAGAGGATAAATAGAAGGAGAAATCTTGGAGGAGAGAAGGTAGTAGCCAGAGAAGGAGGAGAACTCCAGGGGCCAGCCACCCAGCTATATTGCAAGACATGGAGTAAGAGTAAGATTTACAGAAGTAAGAGAACAGGAAAAGCCTAGAGGCAAAAGCTAGATGGCATAATTTAAAGTTAAGAAAAGCTGGCTAGCAACAAGCCAAGCTAAGGCTGGGCATTTATAATTAAGAATAAGCCTCCATCTATGATTTCTTTGGGAACTAGGTGGCAGGCCCCCTCAAAAGAGTAAAAATAACAAATAGCAAAATTGGTAGGGTCGTGTGTTAGGAGGGATATATGGGAAGTAAGAGAAAGAAAATAAAGGATACATATGATCACATTTCATTGTATATATGTAAAAAATTCTAGAAAATAAAAAATAATTCAGTCACATATATATTTACTGTTCTAGGTTTACAATCAGTGTCAGAAAGCAAATTGTAGGGTAATCCCTAAAATATCACAGTTAAGAAGTTTTTTGACATACATTTATACATTTTTTGTATGTATGTATGTATATATGTATGTATGTGAGACCATGTGTTTGACACTATACACATGTATCATGGCTCATGTGCAGAGGTTGTAGAAAAACATATGAGAGTTGGTTCTCTCCTTCCACCATGTTGGTCTTGGGGATGGGTCTCAGGTCATCAGGCTTGGAAACACAAGGGATTTACCTGCTGATCCAGTTCCCTAACTCATACAATCTTCTTAAATTAAATTAAAATCAAAATTATATATGCATGTTTCATGAGAATAGAGGACAATCCAGAATGATAGTATAGGCTTTTCTTATTAGTTGTTTCAGCAAAGAAGATTGGAAGAGAGGTGAGATTTTTAAGATACATCACTTAACATGACCACATTTGATTGGAGATGTTCTTCAGTTTGGGATTCAATATCTAAAATGAAAACCAATGTCCAGCTGTGAGTCTCTGGGTTAGTTATAATCTACTGCAAGAAGAAGCTTCTCTGACAAGAGTTAAGTGATATACAGATCTATATGGGTAAGCAGTATATCATTAGGAGTCATTTTATTGCTACATTACTTCAGCAGAATAATAGTGGTAGACTTTCCCCTAGTTCCATGACCCTTTTAGCATTAGATTCTTGGCCACTTTGAAACTGTCACGTTTGGGTTCTATCTCATGCAGAGGGTCTGAAGTCCAATTTTACAGTGTTTGTTTACACCCGTAACATTTGTTCCACTACTGTACCGGTATATCTTGTACTCAGGTTTCTGTTGTAGGTGATAGGGTGATGGGTGGGGAGAGACACTTTGGAGAACTCAGCCCTGAATGAGATGTCTTTATCAACCCTCTTATCCCAAGGCTCAGAGGTCTGTGCAGACAAGGAGATTGTAAGAAGCAGAAGTGATGGATGGCTCCAAGGAAACACACAGCTTCCAGACACAGCAGGACTGATGCACGTATGAACTCAAGGAGGCTGTGACAGCACATGCCAGACATACTTAAGTACAAACCAGACAAAAATCTCAGCACTGGGAAGAGGAAGTGGACACAAAGTCCCACCCCGAACCAAGAAGTTATTTGCAATTGATACAGCTTGGGAAAGGGGAAATCAGTTTTCCTTAATAAAGTGTCACTGGATAGATCAGACACACGCCAGAGTAGGCTCCATGCCCAGCAGTAGTTGGCAAACACAAAATGGACTCCATGGTATTTTTTGTGCTTTTGGTTTGTTTGGTTTTTGTCTTACTGTTTGGTTTGGTTGTTTGGTTTGAAAAAAAGCTCTTTCATTTTTTGTGGGTATTTTCTGAGGGGGGGATGAGAGAGAGAGAGAGAGAGAGAGAGAGAGAGAGAGAGAGAGAGAGAGGACATGTCATTGGGTGAATAGAGGGGTGGCTAGGGTGTGGGAGAAGTTCAGGAAAGAGAAAGAATATTATCAAAATTCATAAAAAAATTTAAAAATAAAGTGAAAAACAAAATAAGGAGAACAAAACAAAATTACCCAAGGAAATTTCTACTTCATTGAAAGAGAAAATAAACTTTAAAAATACTGCTCTCAATATCTTCTAAAAACACCACTTTTGATATTATTTTATAAAAGACATGATGTTTATTCCAAAGAAATAGAAAAATTATGAATTAGTATGTTCTAAGTCATGACAGTTAAAGGTAAACACAAAATTGTTTATGTTTTTCATTTCACCACAAACCAGTGATCAACCAAGGGGCTTGTTTATGACCCACTGAGTCAAATGAGAAAGCCACTCACACGCAGATGAAACTTTTTACCCACCAACCCGCCCATCTCACCAAGAAAGTCAATAGTGTTCAGATAGTCTCTAAAGCCCACCTGCCATGTAACATCCCGTTGTTCATTAGGTTTATAAGGATTTCATTTTGTGTCATCTATAAAGGATTTCTCCTTCTTTCTTTCTTTCCTTCCTTTCTTCCTTCCTTTCTTCCTTCCTTACTTTCTTCCCTTCTTTTTTCCTTCCTTTCCTTCTTCCTTCATCCTTCCTTCCTGTCTTCCTTCCTTCTTTTCCTTCTTCCTTTTTTCCTTCCTTTTAGTTCATGCTTATTTAGCTCCCTCTTTTTTCTCCCCTCAATACTCTGGTACCATGACAACTATTGGGAGTGCAAATAAGCATGAACAGTTGAACCAGAAGGGTTAAGTTCCTCTTCTCACCAAGCTTGCACTCTTTCAGGGGACTTTGATGAAGATAATGGGATGATAGAGAAATATTATGGATACAGAATAGACTACAAGTGATACCTTCTGTGCAGAGCATACAAAAGGAAGAAACAAGGGTTACTCTTCAAACCGGGAAAATAGACAGAAGGTGGTATGTTTACTAAGACAGAGAAGATCAAAAATGTAAAAGATATTTTTCATATCTCCGTATCTGAAGTTGGTAATCAAGAAACTGGTAATCAAGTTGGTTTAGCTATGAAGAGGTAGACAGGGTATTTAGCCACATAGTTGGGAATGCCAACCAAGTAGTTAAATATGGGATCCCAGAGCTGGTCAAGGCCAGAGACTCATATTTTGAGATTCATCACTATCCTAGTTCAGTGGTCACTTAAGGTAGGAAAAAAAAATCCAAGGTGATTTATGATATGCCAGTATGGGCACTGTGACATGATGACTGTGTCATCCGTCAGCTCACCTTGGAATTCACAGGGAGATGGGATTAATGTTGCCTTTGAAATGTGACAATATGTGGGATCTTTATCTTAGGTAGAGTTGAGAGGCTATAGCAACACTGGAAGCAATATTTCATTGACAAAATTGGTAGAGTTTAAATTTGCATGAAGCATATGCATAAATAAGGCTTTATTATTGAAATTAATTTTATTTAAGCTATATGAGGTGCTTCACAAACACACGTGGGTAAGGAATATTCAGGTTTGTTCACAGTCCATGGGCAATTCATGGTGGTGTCTCATTTGTGTGTATCCAAAGCTTTTCTAAAATCCTTAATTTACACATCATGTTTAAACTGTTCTTTAATCCTTCTTTTGCTCTGATCACTCTACTACGTTGTTTAGCACTTTTAAGAACTTTTACTAAAAATCTGGTGCACAGAATATGTAATCAGTTGTGGAAATTTACCTCATCAGAATTTACAAAGCATTGTTGAAGATGTATAATGAGTGGCATTTCTTCTTGGTGACCTTAAATATTGAGCTCTTAAATATTGAAAGAATGTTTAATGTTTATAATAATTTGGAAAGGTAAACAAAAATTTTAAAGTGATGTAGAAGATCACTTATAAGGGAAGAAATCCACCTGAGGAAGAGAGTAAAAACTCATACTCACGTGAAATATGAAACATTTCTGTCAATGGTCATTTTGCTGCTGGACTACAGAAATGGACCACATAATTCCCTGGAGCTGAGCAGCTGTGGCAATGAAGATTGTTGATGAGATGCAACCATGCTAAAATGTTATCCCAGGAGAACTTTTTGAAGTTTGTAAGAGTGCCAGCTATACTGTGGCTTGAGATTTGAACAAACTGCTCTGGAATGAGCTCTGAGGCTGACCAAATATTGTTGCCTTGTGCATATTCTGTCCCAAACTACCAAGAAGAAAAGACCAGCAAAGTGCCCTGAATACCACAGACTGCTTCTTCACATAACACCATTTTACTGGTGGATAATATAAACAGGTTTTTTTCCCCCAAGTTTCTATTGTGATTAAAGAAAGTTTGCTGAGGAAACAGAGATAATCCACAGAGAATTGTGAAATCGACGAGGGTTCAGATACCCACAGTTTGCCTTTGAGCCAAAACAAATGCAGTATTTAGAAGTTTCTTTCCCATAGGTATTTAAGGGAAATGAGAGATTTTCACTGCAATCTCGGGGCTTCATTTCAAAAAAGAATACCATGATCTTGATTAGGAAAAGCATGTCCTTAACCTGGGTTTCTAGAATACTTAAATGAGATGAGTATACTAATCAATTGAGCTTTTTCTTTTAACCTAAAATTACTCTTCGCCCGCAGCGGTGGTCCACATGTTTCTAACTCAGTATATATTCACTGTCTAAAGCTTTTCATTGGATCCATTAGCATGCATTTTGGTGCATTGGCTTCTTTAAAACAATCATGTTAAAGTTTTAGTTCATAAAGGTAAAGTTACGGAATCTATGTGGTCATTGTTTTTTTCAAATAAACCAGCTTGTTTCTCTATGAGGAATGATCTAAAGGCATACACATGAAAATTCACAGATTTATTCCCCAAGAGAAAAGCAAACACAGGTTCATTAATTGATATCTGACAATCTCTGTGGGATCAAGTGTGACTCCTACTGACAAATCCAAAAGGAAGTAAACAAGTGTGAGCTGGTGAGATGCCTCTGTGGGTAAATCAGCATGCTGTTAGGTCTGATGACCTGATTTTGATACCTTGGACCCACAGGGTGGAAGGAGAGAACCAACTTCTGAAAGTGGTCCTCTGGCTTCTATCATTGCTCCCTCACCTCCATAATAAATAGATGATAGATAGATAAATAGATAGATAGATAGATAGATAGATAGATAGATATATAGATAGATAGATAATAGGTAGCTAGCTAGCTAGCTAGATGATAGATAATAGATGATAGATATAGATAGAGAGATGGTAGATAGATAGATAGATAGATGGTAGATAGATGATAGATAAACAGAAAGTGATAATTCAATATAGATAATGATAAAAGATATAGATGATCAATCAATCTATAGATAAATAAATAGATAACAGGTAGATACATTTTTTTAAAAAATTTAAAGAAAAGCAAATGATCTTTTAAGATGTAGACTTCTAGAGAGACTGCTTTGTACAGATACCTACAGACAGTTTTAAGGCTGTAAGATGATTCCCACACATATGTGCTTTATAGCATAGTAATTTTTACATACCACAGTCAGTTCTCGAGGTGTCTTTTCTGGAAGGAATAAGATGATCATGCTTCTGAAGAAAAAAATGTAGACTGTCTGCTCTTTTACATCTATGTCAAATATTCATAAGTCTCCTGGGTTCCTTTGCACAGTACTACAATATAGCTGTTGAGAGTGTAGACCCTGTAATCACCCTGGCCTCTTGCTCCTCCCTGTCATCTGATCATGCTCTTTATTCTTCCTTCCCATCTGCCTACTATGCTATGCTTTTTAAGAAACCCAATCTCTCTGTCTCAGGCCATCTTGTCTATAAGAAGATGATTTTGTCAAAAGTCCTGAAGCATGATCCCTGTGAAGGATGATGGATTTGGATGGTTGACCTGTTGCTCAACTCTTGAAAGTGGTAAAAGAAATGACTTTGTTTTCCAGACTGAGACAAAGTTTAGGTATGCTTTCTGATTAAAGTCACTCTGAACCAGAACAATGTTGAGTAACATAAAGTATAGAACCTGTTGAACTGGACAGAACCATGCAGCCATGAAGAAAGCCATGGGAGCCAAAGAATCATCAAGAATTCCATTTCTCATTAATGCCTAGAGTCTAACACACATCTTTTATCAATATAAAATCAGCACAAATTCAAGATCACAGTGTTCCTGGCCATATAATAGCTGTTAAAGCGTAATACCTAAAGCCCATCATTTCACAATGGAGAAAAATTCCAGTTTCTGTTAATTCAAGGGATTCAGGAGCTGGAGTATGGGCAAGAAAGTGCTAGATCAGCAGGTATGAGCCCCCAGGTTTGAGTTAGCAACTTAGTATCTGAGGAGATAGAAAGAGAGAGAGAGAGAGAGAGAGAGAGGAGAGAAGAGAAGAGAAAGAAAGAGGGAAAGAGGGAACTGGACATTGAAAACTTTGAATTTATTATTATTGTCAATATTCGCTGAAGGAGGGGAAGAAGGAGAGAGATGGATGAAAGAGGACAGGGAGGGATGGGATAAATAAGAGCAAAGCATAGCAATGTATATATGAAAATTCCAAAACGAAACCCATTGCCATTGTATATGTGTGTGGTGGTTTGAATGTAATTGGGCCCCATCACCTCATAGGGAATGGCACTATGAGAAGGTGTGGCCATTGTTGGAGTGGGTATGGCCTTGTTGGAGGAAGTGTGTCACTGTGGAGATGGGTGTTAAGGTTTCCTATGCTCAGGTCATGGTTGATTTCCTATTGCCTGCAAGATAGAGCACTCTCAGCTGTTCCTCCAGCAACACATCTGCCGCATGCCGGCATGCTTCCCTCCATGATGGCAATGGACTCAACCTCTGAAACTGTAAGCAAGCCATACTAATTAAATGTTTCCTTATAAGAGTTGCTGTAGTCATGGTTTTTTCTTCACAGCAATAAAAACCCTAAGTAAGACAGAAGTTGGTACCAATGACTTGGGTATTGCTGTTATAGGCCTGACCATGTGTTTGTTTGGCGTAATATGGGGGTACCCCGGGTTAGACGAACAGTGGAATGCTTTAAGCACTGCTTAATGGACCATAAGAGTAAAAGCATGGAAGACAGAGGTGCTAACAGTTATTTGAACTGTTGGGGGGCTTACTCAAGGGGTTTCAAAGGAGAAGAATTTTAGTATGTTGCCTAGAGATCGTTCTTGTGATATTTCAGTGAAGAAAGTGGCTGCCTTTTGCCCTTATCCAAAGAGTCTGCCTGAGGCTAAAGTAAAGACTTTTGGATTAATTTCGTTGACAAAGGAAATCTCAAAACAGCCTAGTATAGACTCTGTCATGTGATTATTAGTGGTAACTCTAATGGAGATTTACAACAAAAAGGAGCAAGCTGAACAGGGTAAACTACAAAAAGTAAATTTTGAGGAGAATAAGAACACCAGGAAGTGGAATGTAGTGGAATCCTGTATTCAAGGAGATAAACAGATTAAGAAACTCAGTAAAGGAAGTGGTGATCTCAGGGCAAGATCCCACACAACAACATTTCCAAACTGTGAAAAGAAATTAAAGAAATGCTCAGAGCAGGGTGTGGTGGTATACGCCGTTAATCCCAACACTTGGGTGGCAGAGGCTGGCAGATCTCTGAATTTGAGGCCAGCCTGATCTACAGAGCAAGTTTCA
>CABHPH010156142.1:0-20332 GCA_902168325.1 Peromyscus nudipes
CAGCTGAGATATAATTTTAAACATTTATTTGTTACACTCTAAGCATCTACCCTGTGCTTTAAAACACATTCTGTGTTATTCTATTAGAGGAGGCTTATGGCAAGAAACCTGAAAAGTATAAAGAAAGGAAAAACCATCCATAATTCTACCACCTGGAGATAGCCATTACTATGATTTTGATATATTTCATGCCAATATTTTTCAGTAATTTTTTACAGTTGAAATCAGTGTTTATACATTTTAATCATGCTTTCTCATTTGAATTATAAATCCAACCCTTTCCTCTTGCTGTTAAGCATGATTTACAAATGTGCTTTTCAATGACTGCAAAACATTTCATTACATATGGATAATTGATGTAACCATGCGAGCATTTTTGAACATTTAGATTTTTTACTAATATAAATAGTACATTTTGTTATTTCCTTTAAAAATATCACTGGAAGTGTAATTATTGCTTCTAAAGGAGTAGGCATGTTTTAAGGCTCTTATTACTTTTCAAAAACTCTGAAACAATGGACAATCACAGGGGTGTGGGACTCTCATCTTATGAGATGCTCTCCAACTCAGTGCATCCCCTGTAAATATTCAGTAGTATTTCTGGGCACACACACTATTCAACAATGTCATAGTCCCTTTGTGTAATATTTTTATATTTTTAAAAGCTTGATATTCTTTGCCTGACCTTTAGCACTCACTTATTTATTTATTTATTTATTTGAGATTGTTTGTTGGTTGGTTGAGACCAGGTCTCACTATGTAGTTCTGACTGTCCTGGAACTCACTATGTAGACCAGGCTGGCCTTGAGCTCTCAGAGATCTGCCTGCTTCTGCCTCCTGAGTGCTGGAATTACAGGTGTGTGCCAGCATGCCTGGTGACTCTTTTAATACAATATCTGACAAACCATTGTTATATGTTAGGCCCTACTTGGAATCTGAACATATTCTAGTTAGGAAGATTGAAAAGATGTCTACTTGCATAGTTCTGACAGTTTAGGGTTGAGGCATACAGCAAATGGATTTAAAATTAAGGAAAGTATCTAATGATGAAAGAGCTCTTAGACTACTTAAGTAAAAGAGATAAAAAGGGGCTGGGGGTACAGCTCAGTTGGTAGAATGCTTACCCAGCACTGCATAGACCAAGCATGGAGGCCATGCCTATAATCCCAGCACTTTGGAAGTGGAGGCAGGAGGATAGAAGTTCAGGGTTAGCTTTGGCTATACAGGAAATTCAAGGGGAGTCTAACACACACACACACACACACAAAATTTAAAAATTTTTTTAAGCTTTATGGTCTTAAAAATTCTTTAAATATGTATGTCTTACATATGTGACTCTAGCAATATAATAATAGTACTACTATATATTCATTACTGATTCACTACCATATATATCTCTTAACATTAGAAATGGAAATTGAAAAGGGATTAAAACACAAAATACTCAAGGGCACATCCCTTAGCCATGGAGAGGAATGCTCATACGTTATGTAACTGTTGGAAAACTTCCCTGTACACTAGGCTGACAATAAGAAGGACTAAGAGCAGAATTATTACAAAAACAGTTCTGTCAGGCCTACAGCTAAGGGCTGAGGGAATCTCTGGATTCTTCAGGTCCTACTCGGAGAATCACTATGGTGGGGAAGCACTTCCTACTTTTGTTTGGGTGGCTATAGGATGTCTCCCTGAGAATGCAGCATTTAACTAGGGTCCAAGTGGTGAAAAGGAGTAGCACTGTGAATGTGAAAATAAAGACAAAGGGCATGGAATGAGGAAAAGTCTAAAAGGAGAAGGCAGAGTTTGTTGGAGTAACAAAAGTAAGACCATTGTGTCAGTCTCTGAAGGAATTTTTTAATACTTATTTTTAATTTAAGAGTGTGTGTGTGTGTGTGTGTGTGTGTGTGTATGAGAGTGGAGTTGTCCATGAAGGCAAGAAGAGGGTATCAGATCCCCTAGAGTTGGAGTTACAGATGGTGGATGGTCCTGAGGCCTTAGCCTCTGACCATTGGGATTAGAGGTCATGTGACCATGCCTAGCTCTACCTCTGTGGAGTTTGATTAGCATACACTAAGGTTGGTGGGTTTGTTTGTTTGTTGTTGTTTTAATTTCTTACACTATTAGTTATTTAATAAATGCCAGTGACATATAAAGAAAAGCACACAAACTGTAAGCACACAGTTTGATGAAACGTCACAAAATAAATCCCCTCTTTGCCACCACCATCCAGACAGCTATGACATCTCCACCACCTCAAAATGTTCTGTGTTCAGTGCCATTTTTTCTATATGCAGCTGTGTTTCATGTGACATCTCACTGTGTTGGTTAGGCTAGACTCACGTGAACCTTTGCCTCAGGCTCCTGCATGCTTGGACCATAGACAGACTCACCATTCCTGTGTAGGTATCTTAATCTCATTTTTTCACTGTTAGGATTGAGCTCAATGTCTCAGCTCGTTCATTATGTGGATTTCAGATTATGTACTTCACTTCTGGACACAAAACTGTCTGTGCTAACATTGCAAGTCCCATCTGTGGAAAACAAGAGCTTCCAGAAGCACAGGTTTGGCATCAATATTTGCATCATTTTAAGAATTAAATGAAATACATTCACAAATTTGAGCCCAAAAGCAAAATCTCTACGTCTGAATTTGGGGCAACAGATGGCCAAACAGGGCTTATTTATACCATCTCTCAATGATCACCCAGCAATTGAATAAACAACTTTTCTTCATTCTTTTCAAAATATTAAATTTATTTTTAAATTGTTAAACTGAAATGAAATCAATGAAAATTTGAAATACAGGAAGACAAAAATCATTCAACAATACAGTTACTGAGATGTTTTTTTACTTCCTTTATGAAAGCAGACACGGTTCTCACATGGTATAATTATACATAATTAACAATTTCATGTCCTACCTTCTTTTTTTTTTTTCCTGAGTATTTTTCAGGGGTCATTTTCCTTACAGGGAGTCTCATCTATGAGAAACCTCATGTGTGTGTCATCATGGCTCCAGGCAGTGGATGGAATCCTCCCTTTTTTTTTTTCTTGAGCGAGTGCTGAGTTCTTGGCTGAGGTGTTCACCAGCCTTGTGAAACACGTGGATCTGATGTCCTTGTGAGAGACGGAGTCTGCTCTGCATGAGAGATACTGCACCATTTTCTCCTCTATGCTCTGTGCCTCCATAATAGACTACTGGCAATGGTCGAGAGACAGCCCGAAACGACCCACTCTGGTGATAGGATGGCCAAACACCCCATGTCCTACCTTCTTAATTTATGTAATTTACTCATTTAGTTATGCTTTCTCTTCCCTGCTCTACCTAGAACACAAATGTTACAAATATAAGGCAAAGGTTTATGCTTCTGTTCATTCATATCGCCTAGTGCTTAAAATAACGCCCAGGACGTCGCGGGTGTATGTGTTAGTTATACGTTTTGTCAGTGTGACCAGCCTGAGCAACAAATTCAAAGAGGGCGGATTTATTTTGGCTCATTATGTTGGTTTTTTCCGTTCATAGCCAGTGGCTCCACTGGTTCTGGGTCAGTTGTGAGGTAGAGCATCATAACAGGATGCTTGTAATTCAGCAGAGCAGCTCATCTCCTGGAGGACAGGAAAAGGAGAGACCAAGAAGAGAGAGCTGGAGGACAGAGAAGAGGAGGAGAGAAAACCATGCCATTTGTAAGCAGCCACGTGGCAGAAAAGGGTGGGTGGCTTTAGAGAAAGAAACAGAAACCTCCATGTGTCAGGAAGATCATACCTGGGCTTGGGAAAAGGAGATAGAAGTAAAAGAAAAGTCACACTTTTTGAGTAATTCAGGAAGTAGGCAGGCTCAGCAGAGGTTTATGGCAGTGGGCACATAAGTACTGAGAGAGGGGTTTCTGGGAAGGATAAATATGTTATCTAACTAAGGGGCTAATTAGGCCTTCCCTCTTTTTCGAACGTCTTTTATGTGAATCAGCTTTCCCTGAGGGATGAACTCCTGACTGGTAATTGACAGCCCAATTGTTTTAACTCTTAAGGGAGAGACCATGGCACATAATATTAATTTTTGGAGTAGATCAGAATATCATTGCTCCACCTAGACCAGAGATATATTTTATCCTTTTGACCAGGAAGAAATAGCTTTCCCTTATTATGCCTCAACAAAGCCTTAGGATCTGTCCCCAGTGGCTTCCAAGACTACTGTAACAATAGCAACCAGTTCTTTTACATAGGAGCCTTTTGTAGGGACACTCCATATCCAAACTCGAACAGTGCTCCATCAGCATCTTCAGTTCATTGAATGTTGAACATATCATATATGTGTTTTCATACCAATATAGTCTTCTGACTAGTCCTTCAAATAGATTTTAATATTCATTCTTGAGATGAATAATCCCAGAGACCAAAAAAACCCTTTTCAGCATTCCATGTTTCATATTTCATAATACTATCTTCTCTGTATTACTTTTCAGCTCAGAAACTGGCTACAAACCAGAATACCCTTAAGCTTGGTCAGCTAAATAAGTCTACATACAGCATGGCATGGTCTGAGGAAAATGTGACCCTTCACTTTGCCATGCCCAGAGGGGACATGGCAATATCTCTATGCATACAATATCCATGCAAAAATTCAAGCTCAGTGCCCATCAGGTCAGCTGATTTTTTTCATGAGAAAGTCAGTTTCTGAAAAACGACCTTCATGTTTCTTGTCTTCACTGTTGCCAACCAAATCAAGCTGTTGTAAATATTCTGTAGGTTTTCCCACTCAGCCAGGCAAAATTAATCTAAGGGACAATGTGCCACCATTGCACACCCATGAGGATGCCTGGTACTAGAGTTACATACTATAACAAGTGTGGTGGAAGACATGAAGAAATTAAATCTTTGCATTTTGCTGATAGGATGTGAAGTAGGTCATTTTCTTAATTAATGCTTGATGTGAGAGGGCCCAGCCAATGATAGGTTGTACCACCCCTGGGCTGGTGGTCCTGGGTTCTATAAGATAGCAGGCTAAGCAAGCCACAATGAGCAAGCCAATAAACAGCACTCCTCCGTGGCTTCTGCTCAACTCCTGTGTCTCAGTTCCTGCCCTGTTTGAGTTCCTATTCTGACTTCCTTCAATGATGGACTATACTGTGGTTTTGGTCATTGTTTTTCATTTTAGCAATAGAAACCCTAATTAAGATAAATGCTTTAAGCTTTTGTCTCTGTAAGGAATACTCTGAACAAAAGTACAGGTACCATTGTACAAGACAAGCTCTACACTATCGTGTTGGGAGAAAAATTTAAAATGCTACATCCTGTAATGGGAGGTGGAGCTTTCTGTCCTGTTAGCCCAGCAGTTGCTTCCCAAATTACCACTCAGAGGCTTATATTAATTATAAATGCTTGGTCGATGGCTCAGGCATATTACTAGCTATCTATTACATTTAAATTAACCCATATTTCTTATCTATGCTTTGCCTTGTGGTTCATGGGTTGTTACTTCATTTTCTACATGTCTTGCTTCCTCAGTGGCTGGCTGGTGCCTGCCCCAACTCTGCCCTTCTTCATCTCCATCCTCAGTTTGATTGTACCGCCTAACCTTATCTTGCCTTATTGGCCAAAACTGCTTTGTTATCAACCAAGGACAGCGACACACATTCACAGTGTACAGAAGGATATCTCACAACAACATCCCTCTGGGGTTTTTCCATCTAACATCAGGAACCTGTGAACCTGATTATTCTGGATTTATTTTAGAGTACAGTCCTTTAGATTCATCTGACCTCCAGTTCCTGTTTTGTGTAATTTCAGTGGTTCTACTGATACTCTAGACAAGATGCCCCTCTATGTTTTTCTGCCATCAAAACACCAGTGGGTCTGGGAGGATGTCTCAGTGGTTTAAAAGTGCTTGCTGCTCAAGTATGAAGACCTGCATTCACATCTTCAGTATCCATGAAAAAAATCCAGGCATAGCAGTATCTGTCTGTAACCCCAGCAGTGGGTAGCAGAGGTAAGTGGGTCCCAGAGGCTTGAAAGTGAGCCCCAAGCTCAGTGATAGACTCTGTCTCAAAAATAAATCAGATAGAAAACAGAGAGGAAGACTTGCTGATGTCAACTTCTGGCTTCCACATGTGCTTGCACAGGCTCATACACTCACATACACATGTGTACACACACATAGTCCCCCATACACAAACACACATGCACAAATAAAAACCCAAAACACTAGTAAATAAAACTAACTAGAATGTACTTTAAAGATCCTCGAGTTAATATTAGTGTGTCAATAGGTAGGCAGAAAAAAGCAATTCTTGCTATAGGTAAACTCTCTTTAACATGAAAAGCATACTAAGAACCATTCCAAACAGTAAAAGGTTCTTGGCAGGGTACATTTGCAAAGAAAATACAGTGAACAAAGAAATCAAATAATGAAGCTATAGATTTTTAATAATTATGAGCCAGGTAAGAGCACTAAGGTCAGTTAAAGTTTCAGGATTGTTTACCTTAGTGCTTCAAATAAAAGTCTGAAATTAGAATTCCCACAAACAGGTTCTTCAGGTTAACAACAGCAATAAAAAAAAAAAGACAAATGGAATTTGTTTTGTTCAAAAGGGTAAGGTAAGATATTGCAAAGTCTGATTCCAGTTCTTAAAAAGAATAGGAAAATAACCTGATCAATTACAAATATGAACGAGTCCCCAGAAGGCTTCTGAAATTTCATCTTTTCCCCTTTCCCTCATGCTTTCCCTAGTGGCCCACAGACAGTCCTAATTTTAGCTGTCAGCAAGAAAATGCTACAAAGCTTTAGTAAATCAGATGCTTTTCAGTGGAGACCGTCTCTAGGGGATAGGGGCTAACTAAAAGATAAGATGGAATTTAAGTTTTAATCCTGAAATGAATCCTTACTAGGTGTCCTGAAACAGCAGATACCATGCTCTATTATTAACCCTAGTATTCAAGAAGCTCAAAACATGGCCTCTCCCAGAAGAGTTCTGAGATTTCTTTGGCAAAATGACATTAAGGGACACTTGTCTCCTTTTACATTGCTGGCCCACCAATCATTCCATAAGTTCAGAGTTGAAGAATGATGGGAACGTCTATACTCTCAAGTGTCACAGGGAGGAAAGAAGAGAGGTTGATTTGCATGTTTGCATGGTTTTATATGCAAATATAAATAGATATTTCTTTGCAGATCTTCACTTGTGTGTTTAGAACCACCAAGCTACCAGGGAAGAGATGACCCAACACTGAAAACACAGGGGGTATCGGTTGGGTTTTGTTTGTTTGTTTGTTTAGGTAGGAATAAGAAATGCCTCTAAAACAGAAAAAAGTTCACTGGGTACTTTAAGGGAGGTCAAGAAATTAGATGCCTCCCTGTTTAGAACTTAAAATGTGGTCTGTCAGTGGTGTGGGGACAGGAAAGGAAGCACAGCTCCACACCGTCACCTCAGCAGCCTGGGGAATCCTCCCA
Organism: Peromyscus nudipes; assembly: GCA_902168325.1. Classification (NCBI taxonomy): domain Eukaryota; kingdom Metazoa; phylum Chordata; class Mammalia; order Rodentia; family Cricetidae; genus Peromyscus; species Peromyscus nudipes. The sequence continues at coordinate 7,442 of CABHPH010156142.1, forward strand.
GTCTTTTTGAGACCTAAACTTAAGATAAACTGAGATTTGTGGCTTTAAGGCAGAAAAGAATTTCGGGACTAACCAGTATGTAGCAGAGTTGAGGTTCAATAAAGTGTTTTAATATAGGGTTAAAAGGAAGAAAAGTACTCAGGAAAAGCACCTAGAGCGCACTTCCGGCTTCTCTGAGAGTCAACTTCATTGTCTTTAGAACACTCATATGCAGGACTGGGCAGGGGTTTGAAGCTAGTTTTCCCAAAGGGCTGGAAGGAGCCCAGATGACATCACAGGTTGGTTCCTCAGGGATACCTGGCACGATTCCAGTTGAGAAGGTCAAAATCTACATCACAGGGATGCGGGAAGGTGGGCTGGTTGTTTAGAATTAATAGTTTTGTTGGTGATTCTCAGGAAATGTCTTCAAGCAGAATGAGGTCATAGACATCTACTCAGGCCTTGGCCTGACTCATTGATATTTTAACACTGGGAACTCGATTTTTCTGTTGACAACCTTTGACACAAGTGCTGTTAGCTGTACCAGGATCTTTGCTTCTATCTTGGCCAAAATTTCCCCCGACTCCAGCCTGAGAGGCTCCTTTCTCTTCTTTGGCCCCCAGATTTTCCCTGTCTTTCTATCCTGTCTCAGCCCTGAATATTAGTTTTGAAAAAGGGAAAAGAAGAGGAGCAGGGAGGGAGAAGGGGGAGAAATAGAGATGAGGAGTATCCCAAGGGTTACCACCCAGTGATAAAGTGCTTCTCTCTCACACAATGTGCTCTTCCCTGCAGCCTATCAAAAGGAAGGATGGAGCCCCCAGTGTTACGGTGAACTCAGTTTGCACACCACCTTCTGTTAGAGCTATAAAGCAGTGCTTCATGGAGCCATCTATCAGGAGGGGGATCTGTGGGAGTCTAGGCCCACACATACACTCAGGTGTTTTCAGTTGCTGGTGATTTATCCTACTGATTCTTTCCATTTGTCAACCATGTGAGAACAAACTTCCAAGTCTTTGGGATTTTAATACTAATCATATAGCTAAGATTAGAATGTCTAAATTTGTGCAAAGTCTCCAGGAGCCTTGAAAAATAAAAGGTATTGGGTAGTGTTCAGAGGGAGGAACAGAAGCTTTTTTAATGATTAGACGATCTCCATCTAATTGTTTATGGTCTCTGCCTCTTGAAATTAGAGTCCCTGGTCACTTACTTATTCCTCCTCTAACTCTGCCATGTGCGCGGAAATCCAAGTCACTCTTAATTTGTTTTATTTTAGCAACAGATAATCTGGCCTAAACTGCTCCTCAAGAATGAAGTTCCAAGTCAGGCCTTTCCCTCTGAGCTCAGACCTGTGTTGTGTGGAAGCACCCAGAGAGGTTGGGAGGAGCTTTCTCGAGAACCTCAGAGAACACACCATGAGCAGAGGTGGAAGAAATCACCGTGTGAGTAACTGACACTAATGGAGCATTTACTGATTTTGATTTTCCTTGGGGGTAAGAAGTCCTACGTCAGTCTTTCTAATTTCAGATTAAAATGTGTGTCTGTTGGTGTTTGGAGAGAAGAACTGCATGTGTGCAATCTTTCACATCCCTATGCTGTGTGACTGCTTTCTGTTTCAAAGTAAAAAGGCATCTGCCTTTGATAACATGATTAATACCTTTCAATACCTATCTGTGGTGATATTTTGTTTGTGATCTAACAAATAAAGCTTGTCTGAAGATCAGAGTTAGTCGTAGAGGCCAGGGAGTGGTGGCACACACCTTTAATCCTAGCACTTGGGAGGAGGAAGCAGGAAGGAAGATCAGGAGTTCAAGGCCACCCTGGGCTACACAAGATTGATCCAGTCTAAAAGAGAAAGAAAGCCAGGCAGCGCCTGAAAGTCAGTAAATGCACCTTTCTTTGATCCCGGCACTTGGGATCTCATACCTTTAATCCCAGCACTAGGGAGGTGGAGACAGGAAGTGATATGGCTGGGAGGAAAGAGGACTATAAGGTGGGAGGTGACAGGAGCTCAGGCCTTTTCTCTGAGGATTTCGAGAGGTAAGAAGTCTTTCTAGTGGCTGGCTGCTCTGCTTCTCTGATCTTTCATCTTTCATCCTGATATCTGACTCTGAGTTTTTATTAAAACCAACTAGGATTCATGCTATACCTATCATATCCTTTTAATGAACTGGTGGATTTTTGCCAAACATTAGATGATGAAAACACTCTAAAAGTTCAAGTTGCATAAAATTCAGTCACATTATTTCAAAAAAAATTACTGGGCAGACCTACCCACATAACCCGCTAGAGTGGAGAGGCCCCAATGGCATGAATCCACACTGCTCTGGTTCCAGCTGGGATTCGGTGCAACTGGCCTGGTGGTGATTGTCTGATCTGACTTGTCAGTGGGAACAGGTCTGGCCAGTGTGGCTCCCCGGGCTTCCAGGACACAGCAACATTCCAAGAATCCTCCATTGATTGGTGCCAGATTTTGTATGATTGGGAAGATTGGGCAGGAAAAATACTGGCAACAAAAGGCTTTCCTTTCTCCTGCCATTTATAAAATCTGAGTTGCTTATTTCATCGACCCTGGTTTGAGCCATGCGTGCTGGGCAAAGAATGAAAGCCAGTCAACAACAGCATGACAGTCTGATTCATACAGCCACAGGGTTTGGCTCAATTATAATTACCAATATTGTTTTGGCAGCTTTAGGGGTCTGTGTGCCATAGGCCTGTGCTCAGATATATATTCTGACCTTCATGTTAATCTTTGAAAGCCAATAATCACCGGGCATTGTTTTATAAAAGTGGTAAACACATTCACTGCTTCTGTTGGTTTCCTCCTGTAACACTGCAAACCTAGGAGGAAGGTAGTTCTTATTCCTGCTTTCTTCATGAAAAACAACAACTGAAGTTAAACGAGGAAACAAGGTTGGTCCAGGTCCAGGTGTCGGCTTCCTAAGATGCCGTGACAAAGCCCCTTAAGTGGGTCACTTGTGTTTGGCTGTGGATCTCTGCATCTGCCTCCGTCAGTCATTGGAGAGAAGCTCTGTGATGACAGGGTATTCACTGATCTGATCACTGGAGCAAGCCAGTTCAGTTCAGGCACTCTCTCCACTATTTCTAGTAGTCCAAGCTGGGGTCAATCTTGGGAATTCCTGGCAACCTCCCTAGCACCGGGTTTCTCTCTACCCCCATGGTGTCTCCCTCCATCATGGTATCTCTTTCATTGCTTTTCCCCTCCCTCCCTGTTCCAGCTCGACCATCCCATTCCCTTATGTTCTCATCCCCCATCCCCTACCCTCCATTGCCCACCCCTCATCCCTAGTTCACTCATGGAGATCTCATTTATTTCACCTTTCCAGGGTGATCCATGTGTCCCTCTTTGGATCTTCCTTGTTAGCTAGCTTCTCTGGAGCATTCTGGTTGCATTCTGGTCATCCTTTGCTTTACTTCTAGTATCCACTTGAGTGGGTACATACCGTGTTTGTCTTTCTGAGTCTGCGTTACTTCACTCAGGATGATATTTTCTAGTTCCATCCATTTGCCTGCAAACTTCATGATGCTCCAGGAGTCCAGTAGGAGAGAGAGAGAGAGGAAGGATTCTATGAGCATGTGCATCAGGATCATGATGGGGAAACTCGCAGAGATGACCAAACCAAACTAGTGGGAACTCATGAAAGTTGGATCAATGGCTGTGGAGCTTGCATGGGACTGGACTAGGCCCTCTGCATGGTGAGACAGTTGTGTAGCTTGATCTGCTTGGGGGTGGGGGGCCCTGCCGGTAGAATCAGAATCCATCCCTGGTGCATGAGGGAGCTTTTTGGAGCCCACTACCTATGACGGGACACCTTTTGCAGGCTTGAGGCAGGGGAAGGGCTTGGACTTGCCTCTACTGTATGTGTCTCCCAATGGGAGGCCTTGCCTTCTTGTGGAGGGGAGTGGGGGTAGGTTGGGGGAAAGCCTGGTGGGGCGGGAGGAGGGAAGAGGGGGATCTTTGATTGGTGTGTAAAATGAATGAAAATTTTTTCTTAATTAAAAAAAAAGAAAGAAAGAAAAAAGTGGTGTAGATGTAACCAACCATCTTATTAAATAAGAGTCACAAGTGGGTCACTTGTGACAGCTGCAACCTATCATTCCTTCAGCTCTAAAGACTATGTTCAAAATTGTATCAGCAGGCTATTGGGCCTCTGAGGCTGATAGGGGATTTCTTCTTTGCCTCTTTCTACCTTTCAGTGCCTGTGCTGGTTACATTTTGTCAACTTGACACAAGCTAGAGTCAGCTTGGAAACAGGAATCAGGTAGGGAATTATCCCTATCAGATTATCCTGTAGGCATATCTGCTGGAGCATTTTCTTGACTAATAATTGATATTTTTGAGCCCAGCCCACTAAGGGTGGTGATGCCTCTGCCCTGAGCTATATACAAAAGCAGACTGAGCAAACCATGGACACTAAGCAGCATTCTTCCTTAGTCTGCTTAAGTTACTGCCTTGGCTGCAACTCGATGATGGGATGTAACCTATAAGTCAAACCCTTTCCCAAGTTGTTTTGGTTAGTGTTTGATCAATAGCAACAGAAACTAAATTAGGACAATAACCCCAGGTGGTCCTTGGTTGCATTACTCTGATTTCCTTCTAATCCATCTTCTCATGGCATCCTTATTCCTTGTCTCTCTTTATATGAGCATTTCCCTTTGAAGGTATGAGTCATGTTGGATCATGTAACACAGCTTACTCCAGTATAACCTCTACCTAACTAATTACATCTACCCTGTTTCTAAAGGTTGCATTCTGAGGAGCTAAGGTTTTTAAGAAATTATGCGAAAAATGAATGAAAGTATAGACTTCTAATAACAAATATTAAGCACTAACACTTAAATGTGTTATGAAAGAACGTACCATTATTATAGGGTCACTGGAATACTAGGCATGCTTGAAGAAACTTGAGAACAGCTGGCAAATACAAGCCAAAAGCTAGCTGAGAAGCTCAAAAGCTTATCCTCAGTCCACTCAAGGCCCATAAGAACAGCAAAGGAGAGACAGGGGCTTGAGGAGTTTGAACATAATTCTACTAAGTCGCATGGACACAGTCAGATCTTCTCGAAAGCCAGGAAAAAACTGAAACCTCAAAATTATATAAAGAGAGGAACTTTTTAGCCTCTGCAACTTGCTAAAAATAACCACAGCCCCTCCGAGACAGACAAAACGCAGCATAGCTGTGATACATTGTCTGAAATGCCCACACTTAACATCCAAACTGTTTGCAGAACTGCAAAGAAATTCAAGAACTGAAAAATTCTATTAAGGAAAATGAAGAATTCCCTGGATAAGTTTGACAGCAGTGTTGTGGGACAATCTTTTTGTACACTATGAAGATGTGTCTCTGTTTTACCTCACCTGTCTAAAGCACCTTCTGATTGGTTTCATGAAGAGCTAAATGGCCAATAGCTAGGCAGGAGAGGATAGGAGGGACTTCCGGGGAGATAGAGGAACTCAAGGCTGAGAATTGGAGGGGCAGGGATTCACCAGCCAAATGCTGAGGAAGTAGGACGTACGGTACTGAGGAGAGGTAACGAGCCACATGGCAGAACATAGATTAATATAAACGGGTTAATTTAAGTTTTAAGAGTTAGCTGGGAACAAGCCTAAGCTAAGGCCAAGTTTTCATACTTAATAATAAGGCTCCATGTCATTATTCGGGAGCTGGAGTTCCAAAGAAAGTCCAACTATACAGCAGACTTAAGAAGGCAAGAGGAAGAACCATGAACTTAAAGATGCAACCACAGCAGTCACTCCACCTAAGGAAGCAACAAACCCCAGCAGTGCCAGGGGCTACAGAAGCACAGCACAGCCCAGAGTGTGTATCACAGGAGTCCGAGAAAGACAAGGGAGAATAGCATATGAAATAGACATAATCACTGAGAATTCCTCAATTTGCTCAAAAGCTTTAACCTGCAGAGCCCAAAGACTCTAAGAATCACAGAGAAAGAAAAGAAAAAATAAGTCTAAACACACATGTTATGGTCAAACTGCTGAAAGTGGGGGACAATGTTCAAAACCACAAGAAACAAAAGGGTGATATGGCACAGACAGACCATGAATTTGACAACCGCTTCTCACCAGAAATGATGGAAGTCAACGATGCTCCCATCAAATGCCATAGAATAACTTGTAGGAATCATTTCTCTCCCAGCATTTCGGTTCCAGGAGTGGAACCCAGGTTACTGTCTTGTAGCAAGTACCTTTACCCACTGAGCCACATTGCTGGCCTGAGTTGTTCCAGTGTAAGCTTGAAAAATATGTGTGAATTGTTTCAGGACCAGATTCTCATTTGAGTGCATGTAATCATAAACTGAATTTTACCCAACACTCTGTGGTACACTGCTTAGAATTTAATAGAAGTATGAGATGATATTTTGATGAAGCCATAATAAAACTTGAAGGAAAACTAAATCAATCTTTGAGTGCTTTTATGATCTTGATGGTGGAAAAGTCTATATGCCTATCCATATAGCAATATAGGATCTTTGTACTTTTACATGTTTAAAAGGCACCTTAAGAACTGAGTATAGTGGTGTACACCTTTAATCCCAGCACAAGGGAGTCAGAGTGAAGTAGATCTCTGTGAGTTCAAGTCCAGCCAGATCTACACAGTGAGATCCTGTTTTTTTGTTTTGTTTTGTCTGTTTTTGTTTTGTGCCATAAGTAAATTTAAAAGCAAGCAACTAATTTGATGTGGAAAATAATGTAAAAACCAGGCTGTCTGATCACAAGTGAAACAGTACAGGGTAGGCAATGGTTAATAAAAATATAATGTTCTTTAACATCAATAGTAGTTTATCAAATATAAATTAATGCATCCCTAAGTCATTATTTTTCTCCTACTACATTGGCAACTGTTTTGCTTTTTTTTTGTTTTTGCTTTTTGAGACAAGGTTTCATCATGTAGCTCGAGCTAGCATTGCACTCCTGGTCTTCCTAACTCAGCCTTTCAAATACTGGGATTGTAGACATATGCCATCATACCTGGCTTCAAGTTTTGTTTATTTTTAGAGAATGGTAACTAGTGTTGGTGAATACGAAGAAAAAGGTTTATTTATTATTCTTCAGTAGAAATATTATTTGGTAAAAAGGTCTCAGGAGAATAACTTGGCAATATCTGACAAAGGTATATTATATCAAATGATTAGATCAGAAATTTTTATTTCTGATAATCCAGATGGAGAAATGATCTCTGTCTCTTTCTTTCTTTCTTTCTTTCTTTCTTTCTTTCTTTCTTTCTCTCTCTCTCTCTCTCTCTCTCTCTCTCTCTCTCACACACACACACACACACACACACACACACACACACACACACGGATAATGGTATTCTTTGCGTTTCTTGTATATCCTTCTTGAACAGTGGCAGGATCAGTTAGGGTAGTGTTATGGTTTCCATGTGGTTTGATTGTCTAATTGGGTCCCTCAAAGGTCTATTGTAATTGAGGTCTTGATTCCCACAGTGGCACAATTGGAAGGTTTTGGAACCATTGTTCACATATGAACCATGGTATCCAAGTGGTCAAGTGTGCATACACACATACACACAAATATTATAAAAAAATCAAGCAAGTTATGTCTTCTAATACCAAAAATATAGCTTCTACTTATCATGATGTATTTTTATCTTTTCTCTTTGTTCATGTATCTGTCATATACCAGATTAATCAAATGTTAATCTGCATTTTACCTCTTTATATTTACATATTAATCTGCCTTTACTCCCTTTGATGATGTGGGAGATTACAATGGTTCATAGTACTAAGGATTCTATCTGAACTCATATATGCTAAAGAAGCAGGTTTCTAAATAAATTTTGTGGCCTTATTTCTTTTTTTTTAAAGATTCATTTTTTTATTTTTAATTATATCTGTGGGGGGGGTATGTGCATATGAATGTAGTACCTGCAGAGGCCAGAAGAGGGTGTTGTATCTCCTGGTGCTGGAGTTACATGTAGTTGTGAGCCACACCCATCATGGGTGCTGGGAACTGAACTCCAGTCCTCTACTTGAGCAGCACAGAACCTTAACCACTGAGCCATATATCCAGCTTCAATTTTATGACCTTATCTCTATATTCTAGAATGGGCAAAATGAAAAAGGATCAGATTCCTTCTCCACACAGCATTGTTCCTATAATTCTTTGAAATATAAGTTTCTTTTTATTGATGCATGAAAACATTAAACATAAGCATCAATGGAGTGCCTGGGTTGTTTTAATATTTAATACTTAACACAGTGTTTAAAAAAGGTTAATCCATGTACCTCCCAAACACTGTTTCCCTACAGAAGTAGTTCTCAACCTTCCTAATGCTATGACTCTTTAATACAGTTCCTCATGTTGTGGTGACCCTCAACCATAAAATTATATCTGTTGCTACTTCATGTAGATGTAACCAACCATCTTATAAATAAGAAACACAGAACCAATGCGAAGAAGAAAGCCAAGAGGTCAGAGCTAAGAGCCAAAACCTTACCCTTCCTCCTGCAGTGGTCCTACCTCTCCAAAGGAGCCGGTACTTCCTGTGTTAAAGTCTTTATATAGTCTCTGTTCTGCCTTCTCATTGGTTGTAAACCCAACCACAGGACTGCCTCATCACGGCCTGTTTGTATAGACCTCCAGGTGTTCTATGGTTGGTATTGAGATTAAAGGCATGTGTATCCAATGCTGGCTGTATCCCTGAACATACAGAGACTTACCTAGCTCTGTCTACCAAGTGCTGTGATCACAAGCGTACACCACCACTGCCCTGCTTTCCTATGGCTTGCTAATAGCTCTGACCCCCAGGCAACTTTATTTATTAACATACAATTAACATTTTGGTACAAAAGAAAAATATCACCATAACTTCATAACTGTAATTTTGCTACTGTTATGAATCCCAGTGTAAATATGATATATGACCCATGTGAAAGGGTCATTTGACCCCCAAAGTGTTCTCAAGCCACAGTTTGAAAACAGCTGCCCTATAGTGACTATGTTCAAATTCCCCTATTCCTTAATTTTTTAAATTTACTATTAGTGTATATGCTAAATATTCTAGATTTTTTAATGCTAACTTTGTATCCTGCAACTTTGCTGAATTCATGTGTTGGTTCTAATAGATTTGGGGCACCTCTAAGGGTTTCTACAAATAAGATCACATCACTGGACAAAGTGACAATGTGACTTCTTTTCCAATCATAATGACTTTTCTTTTTTTCTCTTGATAAAAACCTTGGTTAAATTAATGTCTCAGACAAAAAATTGAGAGCTGTAGTCTTCCTTGTCAATAAAGCTTTCATTAAAATTGTTTTGTTTGGTTGTTTATTGTTCTCTGGATATTTTCAAGCATTCGTAAGTCTCAAAGAGAAAAATTACAACAAATTTGCTGTAGCTATCTTGGCACCTTCTAGAGCCTTTAAGGACTTGGAACTGCCATTGATTCAGTTCCTCATCTAGGCTATTAAGTACCTTTCTTCCTGTGTATTAAAAATTGTGGGGAGAAGGAAGAAGTTAATGAGTATGTACTGTTTATCCCTTGAGATTATACCTGAAGGGACAACAAAAACAGAAAGTCACCCACCAACTGCCACTTAATGACATGCAAATGAATATCTTTAGGCAGAAACAATTACTATATACAGCGCGTGACTGTGTGTGCCCCTTATAGTCTACCATACATTACAGAGATAATGATGAGGTGGTGAGACATGCCTTTTCCAGATCCAACATAAATATCTCTAAAATATACTGCTACTCTTAAGAACTTTTGAATAACTACTGCCAGGACACAGTTTCCTCTACCAGGGCTTTCCTCTTACTTAGTTCTTAGGGGGAAACTGTACTTTTTATCATAGAAAGTAAGACTGCAATGGCATTGTGGACCAGCTGTCACACAGTGTATCTACCTACTTTTAAAAACTATCTTCAGCAAGGCGCGGCAGCAAGACAAGTCTGGTCTACAAAGAGAGTTCCAGGATAGCCAGGGCTGCAGAGAAACCCTGTCTCACAACACCACCACCACCACCAGGAAAACTGTCTTCATGGTTGCTAGTTTGTATCTAAACTGTCCGGAAAAGCCTGTGTGTGAAAGGACCACCTGCAGTTTTGTGCTATTGCAGGGAGTGGAAATTGATGAGGCCTGAGGCATGCCTCTGAGGGGCTAGCTCAGCCCAGGCTCTCCCTCAGCCTCGCCTTTGCTGTGAAGTAACGTGATCAGTTTGTTCCACCGTGTGCGTCTGCCCCAATGTGACAGGCCCAAAACAAAGCGGCTAAGTGATCATGGACTGACGTTAGGAAGCAAAGTGAACCTGGGTTAGGGACATGGCTCAGTGGTAGGATGCTTGTTTAATATGTACAAGGCCCTGGGTTCGGTTCAAGCCTCAGCACCACTACAAATAAAGAATTACATTTTCCTCTTTGTAACTTAAGTTTGTTTCGGGTATTTGATATAGTAAAGGCAGGCTGACCACATAGACTTTTTAAGACGCTCTAGCTGAAATCATCTAACTTACAACATAAAGGATAGTGCTCTCTAAATTACCTTCGTTTTCTTTAAAACCCTCTCATCAACAAACATTCGAAAAGAAACCTATTTCCTCGTTTTGATTAACAGTGACTAGTTTTCTACCTGAACTTATGATGTGCCCATGATAAAGTAAGAGCACTATGAGGTCATTAAGAAAAGAAGGTTTGTCCAAAATCTGTGAATTTCTACCTTATGTTTTGTTGTTTCTCAGAGTTCTTAATCTCAGCACACCCTGATGAAGTCTCCCAATGATGGTGCCTTTCTGACCTGTGCTGAGAGAAATGCCTTCTGCGGAATCAGGTCGTGAGCGGCACAGTTCTGTGCTTGCTAATTGCATGTCTGACAATGCTTGCAGAGAAGACTCAGCTGTCACTGGCTTAATCTTATATTTTGTGTGTGTCCCGGGGGCACACTGAAAATGTGTGTGAGGGAACAGTGAGGTTTGAATCCAAGTAATTACACTGTAAAGATTTGGTATCTTGGGTACAATTACAGAGAAGCCCACAATATAGTTTATTATTCTCCCATTTCAAGTCTTCCACGTGTGATCCTATAGATTGCTGCGCTGATTTATTCCACAGATTGCTTTAAAAAGGGCAGCATCAGTAATTTCCATTTACAAATTACTGCATCTTGTTGTCAGTATCTTCTAAAATATTATTCACAGCATATGTGATTCATGAAGACAGGCAGATGGTAAATTTCCCTTTGGCAAAATACATTAGACTCCTTCATCCTGTCATCTGCTTGCAAGATCTTACTGTTACGAGCTCTTATCATTAACAAATTGGGTAAGACAACCCCTTTAAGACCCTAATACTTTGAACAGAGAAGATAAATTCTTTTCTCTGGGAATAGTACAGCTCCATGCTGAGCAGCCATAGATCACTAGGATGTTAAAGTTCACAGAGACATAGGCTTGTAGCGCACACTGTCATCATTGTCCCACACAACTCCTGTTAGGCATTTAGCAGGCAAGTTAAATGACACCCTTCTCTGGTAGGTCACTAATAGCACTGAAAGGAAGAAAACCCTTTTGATTGTTACCATTAGGAACCAGTTCACTGAAAATGGAGCCAGACACAGAAAGATCTGGAGTCAAGACTAAATGTTGGGAGGGCTGTCTGAAGATGCCCGGGAGCTGCATGTTTCTTGGCAAAGTACTCAGGAAGGCATATTCCTAACTCCTTTCTGACTGTGTATTGGTGAATGGTATTAAAAGCTAAGAATGTACATACAAATGAATTGCTACCACTTTACCACAGGACCAAGAGGCTCCCTGTTGTGATTTCTGGACTTTATCTGAGCTTCAGCAACACTAAAATGTAAAGGCTTATGCTTTCAGAAAAAGTAAAATGTCATCTTTGGCTGCTTTTATGAAGAGTTCCATTCAATTCTACATTAATTTCCCCAATACAATTAGCAAATGGCAGATTTGCCAATATTGGGCTTGAAGATGCTCTACACATGATAATGTATTTGTGAAAAGGAACCTCATAAGGACACCTCTTATTGAGTAACACCTACATGTCTGCTGTCTCTGCCTGTGCCCCATCTTACTTCCTGGAACTTTTAGCTGCAACAGGAAGCTGGGGGAGGACAAGCTGAGACCTCTCAATGTGTGAAGAGTTTTGCACAGAGGCTACAGAGACCTGACAATGAAAAGCAGTCATCTGAAACTAAATAATTAATGGAAACAGGGAATTAGCTAAATTGACTTTCAGAGAATCAGAGAGACTGCTTCCTTTATGCTCTTGTCAGTCCTTATAGGATGAGATTATGTGCCTTAGGTCAAACTGTGGAGAGTCTGTGTCAGAGAGCAACTTCCAGTCACAACTATGAAATGAAAATGCCCCAAGAATGCATAACCCTCCAGTGACAAGTGGTAGGAAACACTGACAAAAAATTGCTGTGTTAGAAAAATGATTCAGACAGACTGAGAATTCAAAATTTATAGCCAGGTCACCTCTGGAAAGGTGTGCTACACTACATCCCTGTTGAGGAATGCCTCCTGGGGTCTAATCCTTCATTTTATTTTTCCCCTCTTTTCATAATGCTTTTAGAGTCAATGGGGCAACCACCTATGACTACCCAGGCTATGCACAGCTCCAGGGGGCATCATAAACATAAACGTCAAAGCTTCAAAGTTCTTGTGAACTGTGCTCCTAAACACAAATATGTGTACACTAGAGGATTATGAATGAGCTTGTTGTAAACATACAAGGTTGAATCCAAAAGTCAGCTAGGACTCCAGAGGATGAATAAACAAGGAACAAGAATATAGGACTGTTGTGGTTTGAATATAAAATGTCCCTCATAGACTCTGTGTTTGAACACTTGGTTCCCAGCTGGGGATGGGCCCAGATGTGAGACACAGGGAGGA
>CABHPH010156142.1:20432-61883 GCA_902168325.1 Peromyscus nudipes
AGGAGTGTTGTCCTCCTGCTTCTTCTCATCCCTCATTATAGACCCTTTTCACCTGGCTCCTCCCTACCACTTCCTGTCAGCTAGTTGCTGACTCAGCCTCCTGATTGCAAGTGAATTTTGTTTAATCAAACACATCTTTGCATCATTAAACAAATGTTCCAGAACATAAACAAAAGTAACACACCTTGAAATAATATTCTACAACATGGGAAAGTCCAGCCCACTGTGTGTGATATCACCCCTAAGCAGGTGCCCCCAGGTTGTATTTAAAAAAAAGCAAGCTGAGCAAGCTAATAAACAGTACTCCTCCATGGCCTCTGCTTCAGTTCCTGCTTCCAGGTTCCTACCTGCTTGAGTTCCTCACCTGACTTCCCTTCATAAGGGACTGTGTGGTGGTTTGAAAGAAAATGGCCCTCAAAAGGTGTGGCACTATTAGGAGGAGTGGCCTTATTGAAGTAGATATGGCCTTGTTGGAAGAAGTGTGTCACTGTGGGGGTCACTAAGGTCTCTTTTGCTCAAGATTCACTCAGTGTGACACACAGTCTACTTCCGGTTGCCTGTAAGATGTAGAACTCTCAGCTATTTCTCCAGCACCATGTCTGCCTGCACGCTGCCATGTCCCACCATGATGATAATGGACTGAACTTCTGAAACTATAAGCAAGCCACCACAGTTAAATGTTTTTCTTTATAAGAGTTGCTATGGTCATGGTGTCTCTTCATAGCAATAGAAGCCTTAACTAAGACAGAAGTAGGTACCAGGGACTGGGGTATTGCTGTGATGGGCCTGACCATGTTTTTGGGAATTTGGACTTTGGTACTTTGGGTTAGGAAAGCAGTGGAACGCTTTAAGCGCTGATGAATGGGCCATAGTAGTAGGGGCATGGAAGACAGCGGTGCTGATAATGATTTGATGGACTGGATAAAGAGGTTTCAGAGGAGAAGAATGTTAGTTGTCTAGAGATTGTTCTTGTGGTATTTTGGTGAAGAAAGTGGCTGCTTTTTGCCCTTATCCAAAGAGTCTGCCTGAGGCTAAAGTAAAGAGTTTTGGGTTAACTCCATTGGCAGAGGAAATCTCTAACAGCCTAGTATAGACTCTGTTGTGTGGTTATTAGTGTTAATTCTGATGAAGATTTATAATGAAAAGGAGCAAACTGAGCAAATAAAAACACAAAATGTTGAGAAAGGGGGCACCAGGAAGTGGAATAGAGCTAAATCTTATGTTCAAGGAGATAAATGGATTAAGAAATTGAATAAAGGGAGTAGTGACCTCAGAGTAAGATCCCACCCAGCTAAGTTCTCCTCTGTATGTGGTCTCTTTAATGGACACCTTCAGGTTAGCAAAAATTTTATATTGTAGTTTTTTGGCTCAAACTCACGTATCCTGGGAGTGCCATATTACCGTTTATATAAACTACCACAATCAAAAGTCAGTTATGCCAGCCCCTTCCCACTATTCTTAGTTGCCAGGCCACGAAGACTCACTCAGATTCACAGGAAAGGGAGTATCAGGATGACTCTTGGGCCTGGAGCTCAGAAGCATTGTTGGAGGTTTAGAATTTACAGCTTGTCCCACATTCCATTCGATTACTACAAACACTCATGTAGTATTATTGCAAGTATTTCTTCCTCCAGGGAGATTCCCTGACCACTTGTAAGTCCCCTATTTCATTGTCTTCTTGCACAAATATCTGCCTCCCATTGGTGCTTTGACTGTTGAAGTTACTGGAGGGCTGGACTCTACCTGATCGACGCTCATGACGCTGTCAGTGCCCTCCACTCTGCCTGACACAAGGTGAACATTCAACCAGCAACCACTGTGCTTATATTAATAACATAGATGATTACACAGAGGTGAGACGCAGCATCTGGGGTAAATCACCGTAAGCTGTGAGGGACTGTTCTGGGTTTAACATTTTCAAGTTCCCTCCCCTGCCCCCCATTATGGCTTAGATAAAAAAGAAAAAAAAAGCCTTAGGAGACATGGATCAGTAGTTACGACCACTTGCTGTTCTGTACAGGACCTGGGTTCAGTTTCCAGCACCCACATGGTGGCTCATGTTTTATTACTTAGCGTGTGTGTGTGTGTGTGTGTGTGTGTGTGTGTGTGTGTGTGAGAGAGAGAGAGAGAGAGAGAGAGAGAGAGAGAGAGAATTCTATAATTCTCAAAGAACTATTAAGAACTGCTAATGATAAGAAAGTATTTAAACTTAAGAAGTTTAGTTTTAATAATATAAATGATCAAGCACAGGGATATTTCACACTGTAAACAATCTTTGAAAGAATGATCTGAATTGCCTCTGCTAACAATTCTGCATGTATAGCTTTGGCGTTTTGGGGTGGAAGAAAAGTCAACTGGACAGTATTTTATCTCATTAAGTTTCTGTTGCATAACAAAATATTCCAAAATTTAATAGTCTAAAACAACTGCCATTTGATTATTCTGTGGGTTATCTGGGTGTAGAGTGATCAGCTGTCTGAGTTTACCTACGACTGAAGGACTTCCTAGTCTGAAATAGAGAGCCCCTATGCCAAACCTCTGGAAATCCCAGGCAAGCCCTGATGAGGTACCCATGCTAATTGGGTAGTTCATCTGTTAAGTTCAGTCCATTTGAAGTCTCCTGAGCTCAGATAATAATTTGTGGTCAGCTAGACAGTTAGCTGGCAGCTGGCTGGTATGGGAAGTCATCATTCACATCCTTAGTATTCAGTAGGCTGTGGCTGGCTATTCACTGAGTCATCTTGGTTGTCCTTCATATGATGGTTTTAGTGTTTTAACTTGCCAGAAAGCAGAATTCTCTGTACTTTTCATACTATAATTACTAATCATATACTTAGTTTTAAAAAGCTACAGATATACATGCTTCAATTTATCCCACACAGGAAAACGTTCTATCTTTTTTTTTATTCTTATACTTATTTATTTTGCATGTTCACATGGAAGTCAGGGGACAACTTGTGGGAAGCAGTTCTCTCCTTCTGCCATATGGGGAACAAACTCAGGTCATCAAGTTTGGTAGCACTTGTCTTTACTCACCAATCAATCCTGTCAATCCTCTGTTTGTTTGTTTTAAGAAGATTTGTTTTTCATTTTTATTTATGTGTATGCATGTATATCTCTGTGTTCGTATGTGCTTGTTCATGTGGGTGCCTGCCAGTGTCAGATAAGAGAATCAGAGCTGGAGTTACAGGTGGTTGTGAACTGCCTGATAAGGGTTCTAGGACTCAGACTCCAGCCCTCTATAAGAGCAGCAAGGACTCTTAATTGGTAGGCCATCTCTTCAGCCTTCTTCCTGTTTTTATTACCAATATTTATATTATTTATAGCTAACCTTAATTAACCTTATAAATTAAAACTGAAATAAGGCAGGGTGGGAATACATACCTGGACCTATCTGGAAACCCGGGACTCAGGAGCTGAGGCAGAAGGATTGAAAATTTGAGGTCAGCCTGGGCTATATGAAAATAAGTGTTATTTCTTATGTTTAATTTGCTTTCCAAATTCAGCCACAAGTTAGAAGCCTAGGCAGCTTTGATATTCAAGATATTGATGCCTATACATTTGAGATTTGCTATCTTCCAACTAGCAAGAAAGCAGCTATATCTCGGGATATAATTCTACCATGATGAATAATGTCACGGAAAAACGTTTGTAATAAACAATATAAACAACACCATTTTAAACAATGTATCTTATGATAAAAGATATTCAGACATAAGCAGAAAATTTGGGGAGGCAGAGGATATATTTGGGGTTCTCAAAGTTGTCTTCTCATATAAATAGCCCCTTTAGGGCTGTGCAGGGCTGTGCATTCATACCTCCCAATTCTCCACCCAGTTTTTATTATAGTCAATGCTGCCTTCCTCTTCAGCCTTTAGTTCTCTGAACTTCAACCCAATGATCTATTTCAGGGCAGTGTAAAAATAATATAATAAGCAATGCACTTTGTTCTGAAATAAACACCGTCACCTCATTAAGCCTGACGACTAAGATGTGTGCTGAGCTTATTGCCTTGACAAGCTGGCTCATGTGATTTCCAATGATGTTTGTCAGAGTTATAGATGATAACAGATCCAGCTGACACCCTGAGGAATGAAAAGAGTAATGTCCTGGGCTCTCAGCTGTAGACAAGAGCATCCTTTCTTTTCTGTTTAAACAAAGGAATTGACTGTGGGATACAGGTAGCCTCTAAACTCACCAGAGGAGCTTCTAGGAAGAGCCAACAGATGTGTCAGGAGTGATACCCAGAGCCATATCCTACAAGAATCCACCTGAGGCTCTGCTCTGCTGCACTCAAGACACAGCTGAGGGGAAAGAGGAGCGCCTGCCAACGGTGAACCTTGGGCATGCTGCCTCTTCCATAGTCTGTGCTGGCCATGTGAGTACTGTGCTCTGTGTTACTGGTTTTAAATCAACATCCCATATGAAGACACAAGAGGCTAAATCACAAGATTACTGTAGTCCTCAATATTTCTTTCTTCCTAGAACATTCATTTAATTGAGGAAGAAAGATCTGTTGTTGGGAGATTATGACTTCAAATTCATTTTTTAAGTCCTGTCCCTGTCCACCTCAGAGGTGTGAGGGTGAGGCTCTAGAACTCTTTGGGGTGTCCACTAAAATATGTGCATCTCACTTAAAAGTTACTCCTCTGCCAACTGTAGCAGCCCTTTATCTTGGTAGTGATCTCAGTTAGCAAAGTCTTTCATTTGCCACTATTTCACTTTATTTTTGTAAATGAGATATGAGCCTAAGAATGTCAGTTGAAAAAGCTAGCCTAGAGAATTAGTTTCTCCTTAAAATAGTCAAGCTATGCTCAGACTACGTGGTGGTGGGGCAGACTTTGAATCAGTTCTGAAGCATCTTGGTGGCTCCACATGTCAGGACTGGTCTGTAGTGATATATTGTGTACCCCTAATAAACTTATCTGAGGATCAGGGGACAGAGCTAGCCACTAGATTAGACATAGAGGCCAGAGAGTGGTGGCACACACCCTTAATCCCTGCGCTTGAGATTTCATGCCTTTGCTTAGAAAGCACAGACACCTTTAATCCCAGGAAGTGACATTGTTGGGTGGAGAATGGTATACAAGGTGTAAGGAGACAGGAACTAAGCAGCAGTTCAACTGAGACCCTCAGGGGTGAGGACTCAGAGGCTTTCAGTCTGAAGATTCATGGAAACAGGATCGGCTGAGGAGTTGGCCAGTGAGGTTGACTGTGGCTTGTTCTGTCTCTCTGATCTTTCAGCTTTCACCCCAATATCTGGCTCCAGGTTTTTATTAATAAGATCATTAACAATTCGTGTTACACTGGTCTAATGTGCTCTTGTGCCCCTCCCGTGAATCCTCATGAACATGAGAGAGACATCTACACTTCTCGATTTCCTACAGAATGGGGGTTCTGATTATTATTTAAATGTTTTAAATTTTATTGTATTTTCATTTTATGTGTGTTTGCCTGCATGTATGTGTTTGCACATGTGTGTGCCTGGTGCCCACAGAGGCCAGAAAAGGGTATCAGATCCCCTGAAACTGGAGTTACAGATGGTTGTGAGCTGCCATGTGAGCAATGAAAATTGAACCCAGACCTTCTGGAAGAACGATGAATACTTTTAACCACTGAACCATATCTCCAGCCCCACAATTACTATTATTTAAGTCTTAAAGGGAAGAGGTGGCCTCTAAATCAGGAGAACTGGAAGCCACTTGGGTTTTCAATTCTTTAATCACTCCAGACCATCCACTACAATTAATGAGTGTATGGTCAAAAAACAACTTTGGGAGGAAATGGTTTATTTGACTTATACTTCCGTGTCACAGTCCATCACTGAGAAAATCCAGGACAGGAATGAACTCAAGGCAGGAACCCTGAAGCAAGAACTGAAACAGAGCTCAAATTGCTTCTTTATACAACCCAGGACCATCTTTCCAGGGGTGGTACTGCTCATAAAGGGCGGGGCCTTTCATATCAATCATTAATCAAGCAAATGCCCCATAGTCTTGTCTATACACCAGTCTTAAGAAGCATTTTAAGATGCTTTAAATGGAAGCATTTTCTTAACAACAGCCACTCCCTCTCTTTCCACATGATTCGAGCTTGTATAAACTTGACAAAAATTAATCAGTCCAGTACTCATGTATGGAATTTAAAAAAATTAAAAGGGGAAAAGTCTGCATCATTTGAATATTATTTCCCATATGCCAATCCCCAATGAGCTCCAGCTGCAGGATTCCAACGTTGCTATTTCTTCAGAGCTTTTGGTTATTTTTCTCACTTGAAGAATTTAAAACTAGTATTGTACAGAACTATTTTAACTCACTGGTCAAAACATCTAGGTACTGTCTGCTTCAGGTGCTTTTGAAACTATGGGAAAAATGCTTACTCCATGTGCTCCATTTTATCCTGAGATTCTTTATTACAACAATAGAAAGCAAATAAGGATGACTACTATCTTCACATCATTTCTTCCAACTCCTTCCATTCCCTAAATGCATGGCTCCTTTTTTAAAAATTAGTTACATCTATGTATACATATGGGTTTATAAACACTGAGTCCATTCAGTGTTGCTCGTGTGTTTATGTGTTTAGGGCTGACCTCTTGGGATTGGATAACTGTCTGGGTACTCCTCCACGGAGATAGATTCTCTCTCTTAGCAGCCATTGATGGCCTACAATTCTTCATCTAGGGGTGAGGCCCTGTGAGATTTCTCACATCCACATGGGTATGGCAGCTGGGACTGCCATGTGCAGGTCTTGTTTAGGCAATCACACTGTTGAGATTTCATGGGTGCAGATCCCGGTCATATATATAGAAGATACTGTCTTGCAGCAGATGTCCTGGTCCCCTGAATTTTGCAGTCATACCACCTTCTCTTCTGCAGTGTTCCCTGAGCCTTAGGTGTAGGGGTTGTGTTGTACCGACTTGGGATAGGCACCCCACAGCCAGTTGTTCTCTGCATTTTGACCAGTTATGGATTTCTGTAATGGTCTCTGCTGCAAAAAAAAAAAGAAGCTTTTTTGACAAGGACTGAGAACTACATTTATCTGTGAGTGTAAGATAGGTATTTCGGAGCTGGAGAGATAGCCCAGTGGTTAAGAGCACTGGATGCTCTTTTGGAGGACCTGGGTTCAATTCCCAGCACCCATATATTTGCTCTTAGGCATGTACATAGTGCAGGGACATACATACAGGCAAAACATCCTGACACATGAAACAAAATAAATATTTTTAAAAATATAGGTATTTAGAATGTAGTTAGGAATTTTATAGTTTAGGAAAGTGGCAGGAGTGGGTTCTCCTCTCAGTTCTGTGGCTTTCCAACTGTAGTAGTCGACAAGGTTTATAGTTCTAGGCATGAAAGCCCTCCTCTTGAGCTGACCGTAAGTCTCGTTGGATGGCTGTTGGTTACCACTAAGATGTAAGCTTCACTATTGCACCCTTGTGGATACCTTGTTGCAGTTCAGAGAGTTTGCAGCTGGGTAGGACTGTTGATTGTTTTAATTTCCTATTTTAGAAGCACTTAAACTCAAATGCTATTACCTGCCTTCCTGCCCAATCCATGGCAATCATTCAGCCACTCAAGGCTGTATGTGAAAACCTGATAGACTTCAATACAAAAATGAAAAACACAATCTTTAGAAATTATGATATCCAAAAGAAATAGACATCCTACACCATTCTCATGATGATTAAAATGAATATAGCTGACAGATGTGGTGGCGCATGCCTTTAATCCCAACATTCGGGAAGGCAGGTGGATCTCTGTGAGTTTGAGGCCAGCCTGGTCCACAAAGTGAATTCCAGGACAGCCAGAGCTGTTACACAGAGAAAACCTGTCTCACGGGTGGGAGTGGAGTTCAAAAGCCAGCAACAACATACTCCCACAGTGAAGAGAAAATAAAGACACTGCTAGATAAACAAAAAGTAAGTTTATCATAAATGCATCTGCACTGGAAGCAAAGCTGAAGTAATTCTTCATGGTGAGCAGAAATGACAGAGGAAGTCACTAGGGTTTATCAAAGTGACAAGGACAAGTGGGAGGTGTGGTTAGTATGTATAACCTGTGGGACAAGCACCAGCTCCACCAGGAAAAAGAGCAAAACTGCAGAGCGCAGAGAGGTGAGCAAACACCAGGCTGCATCCGTCAGTGAGGACCGCCATAACAAACTACCACAGGCTGGGTGGCTTTAATGATAGAAACTGAAGTTTCTTACGGTTCTGAGCCTAACGTTCAGGACGAAGGTGTAATAGATTGGTTTGTGGTGATTGAAAAAGACTATTCTCCCCTGTGTGTCTACACATGGTTTGCTTTCTCTGTGTACTGGTCTCCTTCCCTTGCAAAAGGGTCATTCGTGTTGGATTAGGAACCACCCAAACAACCTCACCTTAACTCAATGACCTCATATAAAGATTTGCTTTGAAATACATATTCTAAGGTATCAAGATTTAAACTTCAGCACATGAATGGGGGAAATCACAATTTAGCCATAACTAATCTTTCCTAATTTTTTTAAAGATATGGAACTATTTTAAGCACAAAGTATAATATTATATCTATTTCTGTTCTGGTTTTATTCTGTTGCTATGACAACCACCATGACCGAAAAGCAACTTAGAACAGTCATGCACTTGTTTCATCTTACAGGTTACAGTCCATCACTGCAAGAAGTCAAGAAGGAACTCAAGCACAAACTTGAGGCAGAAATCATGGGGGAATGCAGCTTGCTGGCTCTCTCACAGGCTTGTGCTCAGCTGGCTTTCTTATAGAGCACAGGACCATCTGCCTAGGAAATGTGCTGCCCACAGTGGGTTAGGTGCTCCTGCATCAATTAACAATCAACACAGCCCCTCCCCCCCAGGCCAATCTGATGTGGGCAAAGCCTCAATTGAGATTTCTTTCTTAGGTGACTCTAGACTATGTCAAGTTGACAATTAAAGCTAATTCATGTATGCATAGCACACATGACTTTGACTAAGAACAGAAGAATTAGAAGAAATGTGGTGTTTCAAAATTTCTGTGTTTTCCAGAATTATTTCAATATCCATTTTAAGTAGACTGTAATTAATTAAAGAACTATGTCATAATCCCTAGAGAAGTTACTAAAAACAAAATCCAAAAGCTATAGATAGATAGAATGTCAATCAAGAGATAAAGTAATGAAATGTAAGAAGAACAATATTTAAAAGAGGGAACATAATTAGTGTGATAAAAGGAAAACAAATAGTGAATGGCAGAACTGATAAAACATATTGCCAATTGCTTTAAATGTAAGGAAAAGAAATATTCTTTCAAAGGTAGAGGACAAAGTTGGGGGAGGGGCTCAGTGGTGAAAGGCTGTTGAGTCCTAAGACTCAATCCTTAAACAATAAACAAACAAATAAATAAATAAATAGAGACAAGCAGACTGAATTTTAAAAGCAAAAGGGAAAAACTTACATAATTTCTCTAAGAGAACACCCTAAATTCTGAGATACAGCTACAGAATAGAAAAGACTTAGCATTTAAAGAATAACCATAAGAAAGCAAAATAACTGTCTAATTATCAAACCCAAAGGAATTGTGCTAGAGGCAAAAAATACATTTTGTATGTCATTACATTATTTTTGTACGTAGTATCAAGAACATATATCAGTAAAAGAAAAAATATGTATAATAATACAAGACAGGCCCTCTACCGAGTGAGCGGTCTCTCTTGCAAGCACAAGCACCTGAGTTAAATTGGCAGAACCCACACAAAAGAGAGAGAGAGAGAGAGAAAGAGAGAAAGAAAGAAAGAAAGAAAGCAAGAAAGAAAGAAAGAAAGAAAGAGAAAGAAAGAAAGAGAGAGAGACAGAGACAGAGACAGAGGGAGAGATCAGGCATGTTGGTTTTTACTGGGGAGGCAGAGACAGGAGTCTCTCTAAGTCTCTCTGACTAGCTAGACCAGCCTACTTGGAAAATTTCAGGCCCAGCAAGAAACCCTGTCTCAAAACAAAGGTGTGCAACACCTGAGGTTGTCTCCAACACTCACTGGAAAATACATGCATGTGCATGTACATACACACATTTACATACAAACATTTACATACACACACACACCAGCATTTATAAGAATGTACACACACATATATACAAATATATACATATATATGTATGTATATAAGGAAAAAAACCTGACAGAGTGGCATACAAATCCACCACCATATATGACTTCACACAGTTCCTAATAACTAATAGAATAAGCAGAAAAAAAATAGAGACCTAACTAATATTTCTGGAGCTCTCCTTTTCCCAATACCTAGGGAATGTTCACCATGATAAACCATAGGCAGCATTGAAAATATTGAAATTTTACACAGTATATTTTCCAATTAAACGAGAGTACTCCAATTGAATTAAATACAATTAAATTAGAAATCAACAGCAGCAAAGCACAACATTAATAACCCCCAAGGATCTGGAAATTGCCTCCCTTGGAAACAATCCATGAATCTTAGAAGCCAGGTATGGTGCAAACTTTTAATTCAAGCATTCAGGAGACGGAGAAAGATGTCTGTGAGTTCAAAGCTAGCCTGCTCTACATAGTGAGTTTTAGGCCAGCCAGGACTACATAGTAAGATCCTTTTGGGGAAAAAATGAGTATTAGAAAATGTTTTTGAAATACAGATGATAATGAAGGGTGCTGCTGAACTGAAGTTTGGGGCAATCTTTTGGTCCCACGTACTTACTAGAGAAGGATCTGAAGACAACTACCTAAGTGCTTTCCCCAGGCAACAGGGGGAAGGACAAACAGGAAACAAATCAAACCCAAAGTAATTAAAAGAAAGAAAATACTGAAGGTGTGATGTGAAATAAATAGTTAAGAGTCATCAGAAGCCAGCTAGTTGAAAGTTCAAGATTTAGAAGTCTCTGAACTAATAAAACAATGATACAGATTTTAAATTTTTTTTTGTTTTTTTGGTTTTTCGAGACAGGGTTTCTCTGTGTAGCTTTGCGCCTTTCCTGGATCTCACTCTGTAGCTCAGGCTGGCCTCGAACTCACAGAGATCCTCCTGGCTCTGCCTCCCGAGTGCTGGGATTAAAGGCATGCGCCACCACCGCCCGGCCTACCAGATTTTAAATTTTTAATATTTTATTTTTATTTACATGTGTATGTGTGCACTGCAAGCCCCTCCTTTTGTGTATGTTCACCACATGTATGCAGGTATCCATGGATGCCAAAGAGAGTGTGGGACTCACCCTTGGAAACAGAGTTACAGGTAGTTGGAAGTCACCTGATGTGGGAATAGTAAGAATGACAGATTAAAGTTTTTAAAAGTTTAAAAGTTTTTAAAATTCAAACACACATTTCGAATAAATATTCACACACAGCAAATAAACACACAAAAAGATACTAAACATCATTAGTTATTAGAGAAATGCAAATTAAAACTACCATGAAATAATTCTACACATGACTAAAATATGTTTGTTTTCATTAATTTCTGCTTTTTGTGGTTTTAGGGCTTGGTTTTGTTTTGCTTTTCTAGACAACAAGAATGTGTTCAATACCTATGTGCCTCAGCCACTATTCTGTGCTCTGGGTATAAAAGATGAATAGGACGTGGCCTCATCTCGAAAACTTCAGAGTGTAAAGAGGAAAGCAGTATATAAAGAATCCAGTTACCCAGCTGGGGAGAGGGCTCAGTCAATTGTGTACTTTACACACACACACACACACACACACACACACACACACACACACGAGGACCTGAGTTCAGATCCAGAGCCCCAGTGGAATTCCACTGCTGGGAAAGGATAATAGGATCCCATGGCAGGCCAGCCAGTCATGCTGAATCTGCATGCTCCCAGTTCAGCAAAAGACCATGTCTCAAAAAAGAAGATGGAGAGTGGTTGGTGAAGACATTGAAATCAACCTCTGATTTCTACACACTCGCAAACACAGGACATCACCTCCATAAACACAGGTGGACACATACAAAAAGATGGTTAACATGTTAATGTGAAGTATGTGACTGACCACACCTCTAGTACTGTGTAAAGACAGGAGGGAATGGCTTTCTCAGGGTGTTCAAAGAAGGCAGAAAAGTTTGGATTATGAGGTGGAAAGAGCTCCAATTCCGCAGGTGTCAGAGGGCTTGAGGGTTCCCACACGGGCTTAGGGGTGTCTGATGGAAACTGGGGCCTAGTATGTGGAGGGATGAGAAGAAAAAGAAGAAAGTGGTCCATTTAGAGAGAACCAGGGGAAGGGGAGATGGATTTGAAGATTTTTGTGGGAAATGAGTTTATAGTCACAAGAGAAGATAAAGCCAGAGGTCTATTTTATAGTCACTGAAGCCATCCATCACTCAGTCAACTTCTCAGTGAGTTGGTAGGAGGGGTTACCTTGCTTAGGTTTCTGCCAAGGAGAGCAGGAGCCAGCACATTCAATCCCAATTCTTCCTTCCTCTGAACAGCTTCAGGCAGGAGGAAGCAAGGAGTTCCCAGCCCAGCAACTTCCCTATCTCAGGCACCCCAAAACTTACTCTATGTCATATGAATGCCCTGGAGCTTTGAAAGGTGTGATCTCAGAGTGGTCCAATGGACTAAGTCAGATGGAAAGCCAAGAAGACCCCACTCCACACAGGAGGACAATGGGGGAGTCGTTCTTTCTGCTAATGATCAAGAAGGTCATAGAAGAAGGCTCTTCATATCTGTCTCTTTGGAGATGTGGTCTGGGTCACTAAGACCCTCTCTTTGGCTTGTTGGTGCTCGCTTCTTGGGGTTTGCAGGAATAGCAGATGAATGGTCACTGTGTATTGACTCCTGTTGTAGAAGATTAAGGAGTGTTACTTTTGTTTATGTTGCATTTGTTTAACTCTGTGAAACTATGTTACTGTGCCTGTCTAAAACACCTGATGGTCTAATAAAGAGCTGAATGGCCAATAGCAAGGCAGGAGAAAGGATAGGTGGGGCTGGTAGGCAGAGAGAATAAATAGAAGGAGAAATCTGGGAGGAGGAGAAGAAAAGAGATGAAGAGTTAAAAAGATGTAGCCAGAGAAGGAGGAGGACTCCAGGAACCAGCCACCCAGCTACATAGCAAGTAGGTGTAAGAGTAAGAGTTACAGAAGTAAGAGAACAGAAACAGCCCAGAGGCAAAAGATAGATGTGGCTTAATTTAAAGTTAAGGAAATTCCATTGTGTATATGTACCACATTTTCTTTATCCATTCTTCTGTTGAGGGGCATCTAGGTTGCTTCCAGGTTCTGACTATTACAAATAATGCTGCTATGAACTTAGTTGAGCATGTCTCCTTGTGGTATGATTGAGCATCCCTTGGGTATATGCCCAAGAGTGGTATCATTGGGTCTTGAGGTAGATTGATTCCCACTTTTCTGAGAAACCAGCATACTGATTTCCAAAGTGGCTGTACAAGTTTGCATTCCCACCATCAGTGGAGGAGTGTTCCCCTTGTTACACATCCTCTCCAACATAGACTGTCAGTGTTTTTTTTTTAAATCTTAGCCATTCTGACAAAAGAAAAACCTATTGTAATTAAGAAACAAACTGTTAATTTGAAGAAAAATGTGACTATCCAATTATATATTATTTTGTATATAAACTTTTATACTTCATTGTTAAAAACATTATAATCATAATAATTTCCCAGATGTGAAATAAAAGGAAAACATTTCAGCCCTCTTAAAAAAAAAAGTAAAAAATGAAGTTAAGGAAACAAGAAACTCTACTCAGTTCAGGTGATCCTTTCCAAATCCTGCTCTTCCCCCCAGGATGTTCACTCTATCACCCCTTTCTTATGCCCACTCTACCATCTGACAAACTAATCTGTGTTCATGTAGTAAGGGGCATAAGCTAAGCACGTTACTTGTCATATAGATGCTTAAACGTGTGTGTGTGTGTGTGTGTGCGCGCACGCACAGCGTAGACATTTGTACATGTGCCTATGGAGGTCATCCACCTGTGGTCTTTCATCTACCTCATCCTCTTTGGATTTCAAGACCTGAGCTTTTATTGGCCTGGAGCTTACCACGTAGATTAGGTTGGCTGACTGGTGAGCCCTGGTGATCTGCCCATCTCCACTTCCCTGGCACTGGGTTACAAGTGTGCACCGGACTGTGTTCTAGTTCTTATCCACAGGTTCTGGGATCAGACACAGATCCTGATGCTTATAGTTTACTGACTGAACTATCACCCAAGCCTTCAAACCAGTTTTACGTTATTATTTTACATCTTACATTTGGCTTTGGGGATTTAACAACAAAGACTTAGCTTATTTTTTCTATGATGCCTCTGTTTCTGCCCATCATGCAGGAATGGATACACTGAATATGCTCTCATCATGGAGAGCCACTAATGAAATACAGCTGGCTTCCAATATTCTAGGCTTCCACACCTGCAGATGAACCAAACTCGTGTAAAAATATTATAAAGAAAGAAGTGATCTGTACTGAAATGCACAGATTTTTTTTCTTGTCATTATTCATTAAACAAAGCAGTATTGCTGTCTCTGTAGTATTTATATTGTATTGGGAGTTATGTATCATCTAGCAATTAATTAAATTATACAAGAAATTGTGTAGAAACCATTTGCCTATGTGACTGCATCTGCAGTTTTGATATCCACAGAGGCCTGGAACCAATTCCCCTATGGACAGCAAGGGGACAACTGTAGTAGAAAAAACAAACATCTGTTCGCATACCAAAATAGCAGCATTCCAAAAAAAGATAAGGATGGATTTCTGTGAAACCAGAACTCTTCACATTTTGGTGGGGAAGAAACAGAGAAGGAAAAGAATGGACTCACAGATCCCCAGAGATCCACGTGACATTCTCAGTGCCCATGTACTGAGATCCCTTTTAACCCATGGTTCCCTCTGGGGTAGAAGCAATGGGCTATGGAATTAGAGAGATGAGTTTTGATTTCAGCGCTACTCCTCACCCAGGACACAAGTGACCTTTATGTTAGCCTGTGCTCAATTCTTTTTCTTTAAAGTAATTTCTCAGGGCACTGGTTCTCAGAGCACAGCCCTGAGAGCAGGTTCACCAGCAGGACCTAGCAATCTATAGAAACACAGTCATTGAGCCCACCCTCCATTGCAGAATGAGAAAACTCTGGGGTGAGCCCAGGCAATGGTATGTTACCCAGCTTCTCAGGGTGCCACGATGCCCACTGAAGTGATGAGCCTGTGCCCTCCAGAATTGGTGCTGTGTGTAAAACAGATGAGCATGTATGAATTCGAGGACAGTACTGCTGACATGTAGTGGATCTTAAGTCACAGTGGCTAACATTCACACTGCCCTTCCTCCACTCACCCTGCAGATCCAATCCATTTCCTTGTTCCTCTCTTTCTTGTCTCTTCTCCATCCCATCACAAAACAACGCTCTAACATGCTCACCCCTCCTAGGCCAATTATTGACAATGTGGTCCACATGCTGATGAAAGAACCAATTAGCGAAAATGCCTTTTTTCTTTTCACTGAACAGAAAAGCACTAACTGGCTATTTAAAGTCATGCGGGAACCGCCACACACAAAGCCCAATGATTTGGCTGAATTTTTCACTTTCCAATTGCTTATGTGGGTGCTGTGTAGACAAAACCCAAACTAATTACTCTGTAGGTCGCTGGCTTTCACCACAGCAACAGAATGTGGGAGTCATGGACAGAAGATGCAGCCAAATGGGGTCCCTGGGAAGAGGAAATAAGTGGCGCTTCCTCTTAAATCCAGGCCTGTATTTATTGCTAGTAAAAGCTCATAATGAAAATTGCTGCACTCACGTGCTGACAAGCACATGGAAATGAGCAGAGCCTCCATGCTTGGCACGACGCAGACTTTGCTCCACAGTGCTTGTTTGTGTAACATTTTCATCACTTACCAGAACTTTGTTTTTCTAATCACTAGATTGGTAGAAGTAAGTATGGAGTATCAGGGAGAAAGGCAAAGCTTAGAAACAAATAAGCAAGCCCCGCACTTTTATCAATCCATTGGCTTAATTGATAATCAGTGTGTTTCCATTCAGTTTAAAACCAATTATTGTGATTTAGCTGAATCAAAGGGAAGTCTCCTTTTAAAGCTTAATTTGAGGTACTAGAAATAACTTTGAAAATGTCACAATTTCAATCAATTTTATTAGGCAGATTATATACTATCAAGTGTCAATTCTGTCTGGGCAATTGTTGGGGGGCTTCAAAAATACTGTCAGCCGAGTTTGGTACCATGATCTGTGGGAGCTTTTAAGCCTATTCACAAAGGCCTGGATCCAAGTGTTCCTTATCATCTTCATCTCATTTCTCTTAGGTCTGTCTTTCAACTCCGCCCAGTGGCACTGATGCTCCTTTCTGAGAGGCCCGTGGCTCTGCTCCCTGTGTCCATCTCAGCACCAGACCGAGAGCGTTTACAGGGTCAGAATCCCAGGCCTGGCCCTGTGTCTCTCGTACAGGAAGCTGCATCTGACTTTGAAGACATAGGCAAGGGGTACTTCCTAAACATGGGTCCAGGCTGAGGGGTGCTGGGTTGGATTGGTGACGAATTTGATTCTGCTTTCTCCTTTTGTAGTTATTATCACTCTGTTTTGTGTTTACCAAGGGTGGATATTGTTTTTCAAAGACTGCTGTGTTAGATCCGCACCGCACCCCAAGTTCAACCCTACGTAGAATGTCCATTTAGGGTGTGGCAGTGCTGGGGGTACAAATGCCCACTGCATCCCACGTGAAATCTGCATTGCTCTGTCCACATAGATCACCTCACTTAACTGTCATAGAACCCTGTGAGAAAGACATGGCTGCTACCCCATTTGACAGGAGAGAAAACTATCTGTCTCTCAGAGAGCTCAGACTCCTCACAAAGCACAGGAAAACAGCTGTTTTTATCTACAGCCCCAGGGTTGGTTTGGCAGGTTGGAGTGTTCTAAAACTTAGTCCTCCTGAAGCCAGAGCCTGAGCCTGAGCCACAGCCAGGTGCAAACTACAGATGAGTTTACTGTTTACTGATGACATCAACAACCCCAAAGGCTCTAGAGCACTGCTTCCCCTCCTCCCAGGCTCTTCCTGTGGAGGAGGGGGGTGGGGGAGCCAACACAGCCTCTTCCAGGAACCACTCTCTCAGATGCTCAGTGTGGCTTGAATCATGCTTGGTGGTTCTAGCACCTATGGTGTGACCTTAAACAAGTAACTAGGCCTTTCTCACCCTAGCTTCCTACTAGGCAAAGTGACTCAATATAATGACTGAGCACCTTTGTCATGTGTGTTACTGACAACACAGCTTCCCACCCGCAGCATCTGCAGCCACAGGTTGTGTCTAAAAACAACAATGGTCTCTGACGCTGCTTTTGCTTTAATGCCCTCTGCCTCCAAAAGCAGGTTTTCATTGCTCCTGTACAATAGGAAACAATCTGATTTACTATATTAATATTTAAAGCTAATGACTATGGTGATATTTTTCTTTTGTACCAAAATGTTAATTGTTAATAAATAAAGTTGCCTGGGGGTCAGAGCTATTAGCAAGCCATAGGAAAGCAGGGCAGTGGTGGTGTACGCTTGTGATCACAGCACTTGGTAGACAGAGCTAGGTAAGTCTCTGTATGTTCAGGGATACAGCCAGCATTGGATACACATGCCTTTAATCTCAATACCAACCATAGAACACCTGGAGGTCTATACAAACAGGCCGTGATGAGGCAGTCCTGTGGTTGGGTTTACAACCAATGAGAAGGCAGAACAGAGACTATATAAAGACTTTAACACAGGAAGTACCGGCTCCTTTGGAGAGGTAGGACCACTGCAGGAGGAAGGGTAAGGTTTTGGCTCTTAGCTCTGACCTCTTGGCTTTCTTCTTTGCATTGGTTCTGTGTTTCTTATTTATAAGACGGTTGGTTACATCTACAAATGACCTTATATTATTCAGTCTAGTAATTATAGCTGCCTTGAAAAAGGACTAATGTCCACATCTAATCTGAATTTCTAACTAAAGACTGTAGTGAGTAGCTGAGGAGGATATTTTCTGTCCAGGTGGTGATTATACCACTGTGTACATGCTGAGCTGTTGTCTGAGTTTCTTTTCTTACTGCCGTAACAAGAGTGACTTTGAAAAGAAAGGCTTTATTCTGGCGTGTGGTGTGAGTACAGTCCATCATGGTGGGGAAGTCATAGCAGCTGGAGCAGGAGCCGGTCACATGACACCTGCAGGCAGGAAGCAGAAAGAGGTGAATGTTGGTGCTCATCCTGGTCTCCTTTCTATTCAGTCCCAGACTCCAGCCCATGAAACAGTGACAGCCATGCTTAGGGTGTGTGTTCCCACTCAGTTTAACCCAATCTAGTAACTCCTTCACAGACATGCCAGAGGTTTGTCTCCTAGATGATTCCAGATCCTATCAACTGGGCAAACACTATTAACCATCACAGCCGTGTGGTACCACATCAAGTCTCAGAAGCCTGGTTTCTCCTAAAATTATCCAAAATTCAGATGAGGGGTCAAGTCACTGTTCTTAGAGCACAGCAAGCCATTTTAATTTCAACAACTAACACACAATTACTTCTGCAAAATTCTTCCAAACTCCTAACACATAATGCTCAAATTCCCCTTGCTCACTGCTCTTGGGGACCTTCAACAGCCATTCTTCATCAGCTGAACACAGAAGGCATCAGAAGGTAACTGTTCAAGGCTTAAATCTTAGCTGTTCTTAATTAACACTAAGCCATGTTTAGGATCTTTTTTTTTCCACCTGTGAGATACTGGGAATTGAGTCCAGGGCCTCATGTCCATCAGGCAAGTGCTCTACCACTTAGCCACATTCCCAGGACTTGCTAAATTGTTCAGGCTGGTTTTGACTCACTTTGTAGCCCACACAGACCTCAAACCCATGATTCTCTTGCCTCAGCCTCCTGAGTATCAAGTCACAGGATGTATGGATATAACAGTAAATAAATGTCCTTTGCATGCTAAATAGAACATCTCATCAGAAGTACTGACTCTCTAAATTTAGTGGCTTAAGCAAACATCAATGCATTAGCTCCCTGCTCCAGAGTGGGTGTGTTGTTGGGGGATATTATTTTAAAGTGTGTTACTTTTGTTTGTGTTGCATTTGTTTAACTCTGTGAAGCTGTGTTACTCTGACTGTCTAAAACACTTGAAGGTCTAATAAAGAACTTAATGGCCAATAGCAAGGTAGTAGCAAGGATAAGTGGGGCTGGCAGGCAGAGAGAATATATAGAAGGAGAGATCTAGGAATGAGAGGAGGAAGCCATCAGGGGCCAGCCACCCAGCTCTACAATCAGCAACAGAGTAAGAAAGAAAGATATAAAAAAAAATAGAGAAAGGTAAAAGCCCAGAGGCAAAAGACAGATGGGTTAAAGTTAAGAAAAGCTGGCAAGAAACAAGCCAAGCTAAGGCCAGGCATTTATAATTAAGAATAAGCCTCTGTGTGTAATTTATTTGGGAGCTGGGTGGCAAGCCCCCACCCCCAAAAAAGAGCAAAAACAACCAAAAACAATGTGTTGTGGCATGACCTGGTTCATCATGTCTTGGCATGGCTGGAGTCTCTGCTCAGAGGCCAAAATTATGATGTCAATAGGCTTGGAGCTTAGTGCAGATCTGAGGACGAATCCCTTTCCAGGTTCATCTGGGTTCTTGTTAGAATCCAGACTCTTGCAGCTGTCCCCATTTCCTTGAAGTTTATGATCTAGAGCCACCTCGGATGCCTTCGGGACATATGGACAGACTCCAGTTAACCCCCCTGTTCAGATGTTCCTGACAGCCTTTTCTAGATGTAGCCAGAAAAGACTCTAGTGTTTCTAGGTCTGTGTTATTACTTTGTACCAATCAAGGCCACTCTCCCTAGGTCACAGTATCTCATTCATTTCAAGCCTGGGGTGTGAGGTATGACATTTTTAAAAGACTTTTTTTTTTTGATAATTGTCATCAAGGGGTTCCAGTCAGTAGGAATGAGTAAACATAACACTGTAATCCTAGAGCTCCAAAAAACATGTGGTAAACAACACATAGTATGACCATATGAGGGAATATTATTCAGCCACTGAAAAGAGAATCTTGATGAGTATCACAATATGAATGAAATTAGATACTATATAAATGAAGCAAGCCTAATTCCACTGCTACTAGGTACTAGCCTGGACAAATTCATAGGGAGAGAAAATAGAATAGAGGTTACCAGGCAGGTACTGTGTGGGGGGAGGGAAATAAGGACAGTTACTATTTCATTTCTGAAACATTTTTCTTTGGGACAATGAAAATGTTCTGGAAATAGATAATGGTGGTGGCCGCAGAAGATTGTAAATGTAATCAATGGCACTGAATTACACACTTAAAATGTTTTAAATAGTAAACTTCGTGATACACACACACACACACATTTTTTTTACCATAATAATGAAAAATTAAAGTGTTGAAATAAAATAAAGAGGAGCTTAAGAAATCACGAGGAAGGATTACTGCCTGAAAGAGCCAGGTTGGGCCGGAGATAAGATCAGCTAAGGGTGGGTGGGGAAAGGGTGTGGGCTGGATCTGGGAGGGGCTGTCATGATTTTGGTTCTCTTTCTGGTTGTGAAGCCAGAAGTGTCCTGCCCTGGCTCTTGTTCACACAGGCTGCCTAGAGAACAAAACTCATTTAACTATATTTGGCAGCTTAGGACCTCTGGAGTTGGTGGTAGAGGTATGAATGAAGTAGTTGTTATTTATTAAATGTCACAAAGGTGACATTCTAGGAAACAAAAGGCAGAAGGAAACACAGTAACTGGGTACAGCATAACACTGGCCTCACTTGCTTAGCAGCAGGCTACAAGTTGATTGCTCTGATCCTCTGGTTGCTTACAAGGAAGTAGATAATTGCCCACATGGCAGGTATTGATAAGGACAAAACACTTCCCACTTCAGGGTCCTGTATTGTCTCCTCTCCCTAGAATGTCTGCCTTACCGTGTAGCCCATGCTGGCCAGGGACTGGCTATGTAGACCAGGCTAGCCTGAGTGAGGTAACCCAGACTCAGAAGGACAAACATGGTATGTACCCACTCATAAGTGGATACTAGATGTAAAGCGAAGGATAACCAAACAACAACCCACAACTCCAGAGAAACTAGCTGACAAGGAAGACCCAAAGAGGGATGAATGGATTGCCCTGGGAAGGGGAAATAGGACTTTTCTCCAATGACTGATGGAAGCAGATGCAGAGATCCACAGCCAAACACCAGGCAGAGCTCCAGGAGTCCAGTAGGAGAGAGAGGAGGGATTCTATGAGCAATGCATCAGGATCATGATGGGAAAACCTGCAGAGATGACCAAACCAAACTAGTGGGAACTCATGAAAGTTGGATCAACAGTTGTGGAGCTTGCATGGGACTGGACTAGGCCCTCTGCATGGTGAGACAGTTGTGTAGCTTGATCTGCTTGGGGGGTCCCCTGGCGGTGGAATCAGAATCCATCCCTGGTGCATGAGGGGGCTTTTTTGAGCCTACATCACTACCTATGATGGGACACCTCGTGCAGCCTTGAGGCAGGGGGAAGGGCTTGAATTTGCCTCTACTGTATGTGTCTCCCCATGGGAGGCCTTGCCTTCTTGTGGAGGGGAGTAGGGGTGGGCTGGGGGAGGCTGGGGAGAGTGGGAGGAGGGAAGAAGGGGATCTTTGATTGGTGTGTAAAATGAATGAAAAAATTTTCTTAATAAAAAAAACTTTTATGCTTATATTCCATTCAACAAAAACTGGTCCCGTGGTCTCACTAGATACAAAGTAAAGAAAACCGGGTGTGGTGATGTGTGCTTATAATCTAGGCATTCAAGACCTGAGGTAAGAAGAGGATCATCTGTCCAGAGAGACAGGCTGAGGGAGATCCTGTGGAAGGAGAACATGAATGCTACACAGATCACCTCTCTGCTACCCTGCTCTCCCCCAACCCAGCATGGCCAGTTGGAGCAAATTCATACTTGGCATAAGACAATGGGCTTGGTTAATCCAGTTCCTATTTTTAGGAAATTTTATACCCTTAGAGAGGTGTTGTGGAATATTCCTTTATATCGTGTGAAGATGTGTCACTGTGATTGGTTTAATAAAGAGCTGAATGGTCATTACCTAGGCAGGAAGAGTTTAGGTGGGACTTCTGGGGACAGAGAGCTCTGGGAAGAAGAAAGAGGGAGTTGCCAGCCAGACACAGAGGAAGCAAGATGGGCAGTACAGAGTAAAGGTAACTGAGCCATGTAAAAGAACATAGATTAAAAGATATGGCTTAAATTATAAGAACTAGTTAGGAACAAACCTAAGCTAAGGCTGAGCTTTCATAATTAATAAGTCTCCGTGTCGGTTTTTTTTTTGTTTGTTTTTGTTTTTTTGTTTTTTTTTTTTGTTTGTTTGTTTTTTTTTTGTGAGATGTCAGCCCAAAGGAAAATCCACCAAAGCTCTCTCAGGTTGGGTCATGGCAACTGTCTTGGTTAGGCTTTCTATTGGTGTGAAGAAACACCATGACCATGGCAACTCTTATAAAGGAAAACATTTAATTGGAGTACTTGCTTACAATTCAGAGGTTCAGTCCATTATTATGGTGGGATATGGTGGCATGCAGGCAGACACGGTGCTGGAGAAATAGCTGAAATTCCTACAACTTTTAGGCAACAGGAAGTAGTCTGAGATACTGGGTAATATCTTAAGCATATATGAGTCACCGCCTCCACAGTGACACTTCCTCCAACAAGACCACATCTACTCTAACAAGGCCACACTTCCTAATAGTGCCACTCCCTTTAGGGGTCATTTTCTTTCAAACCACCACAGCCACAAATATTTCAGAGAGAAGCCCACATTCCGAAGAAGCAGAAATTCTGAGTAATCAGGAATCATGGTAGGCAGGCAAGTTAACAGGAAGAGGTCAGCTCACTGACTCCAGAGAGTACCAATGCCATGTTAGCGGTAAGCCATGGAAAGTGAAACTCTACAATTCCTTTTGTTGTGGCCCACTAGCAATCCTAAGTTCACATGCCACCTCTTCTGGGACTTGACACAATTTCCTATTCTTGGTTCTGCTGACATCCGGGTGGCCATTGCTACACAGGTGTGCTTTCAGTATTCTCCCCTGTACCAAGCACCTGTTACTCAGATAATATTCCTTGCTGTCTAAAGAGACTCAGAAAAGTGAACTCCCTTTATTCCTTTATCTGTGAGAAAGAAACAGATTAGTTTGTAGATGGTAGAGGGGCAGACTGTCACACAACTGTGTCTTTTGATCTTCCTGGGCCCTTCTGGGAAACAGCCAGCTAGAATTCAGCACTCCTAGTCGAAGACAACTGGATATGCTGTAGCTATTTCAAGCAGAAAAGGATCTATTATAGGCTATTGGGTTCTCATCAAAACTTGTAGAAAGAAAACAGTTTAGATGCCACAGAGCCAGTGACAACAGAAATGAATCCCCCCCCCCAAAAAAAAAATGAACAACTCCTCACAAGGTTTTCCCAGAAATAGCATATAGAGGCTCAGCTCCCAGGGTGCAAGAAATTGAGCAGGAGACTCTCCACAAGGGTTGTCAAAAAATAACCAAACCCTCTGCCCTTGTGTCTGGCTGGAGAGCTGCTTTGTGTGGCTAAATCCTTACACTACTTTCTGCTCTCTCCTTTCCCCGTGCAAATCTACCCACAAGGAAGCATGGGGAGTGCAGTCTTCAGTAGGGTTCAGCATCTCTAGCTGTGCAGACAGGAGAGCAAGCACAAAGGCACTTGGGAAGGCAATGAATGAGCTAGTCTCTGTAGTTGTAGAAGACTCACTCACATGGCTTTCCACATGCTGCTGAGTGAGCACACACCTCACGCTCCCTCGTGAAGACAGGTTGCTGGACAGGATGGGCCTGGTCTTCTGGTCTCAGCCAGCTAGAAGGGCTTTGGTCCAGGGTCGTTTCACTAGCTACCCTTTGGGGCTCTAGCTTTGATCACCAGCCCTGAGCACCCAGTCATTGTAGAAGTTTGAGAATTACGTGATATTTGCTTTACAGTGCAACTTTGAGATGGCCCACACAGCCAAAGGACAATAAAGCGGGGCTGGGATATGTCTAAATTGATAAGAGTGCTTGCCTAGCATGCTCAAGGACCTGAAGGTCCTTTTCCAGCACTGCCTAAGGATTAACTAGGCCTGGTGGCACATGCCTGTACTCCCAGCATTCTAGAGGCAGGAGAATCAGAAAATCAAGGTCATCCCCAACTACATAGCAAGTTCAAGGCTAGCCTGGATTAAAAGATACCCCATCTCAGAAAAAAAGTAAGGAACTCAAGTTTTTAACAATCACTAAATTCTAAGAATAAGAAACAAAGGTGGGTACTACAAATGAAAGGAAACCTTGTAAATCACTAAAAGTCAACAATGTGGGAGCTGGAGCTATGGGTCAGCGGTTAAGAGTGCATGCTATTCTTACAGAGGACCTAAGTCCAATTTTCAGCACCCACGTCAGGTGGCTCACAACTACCTATAACTCCAGCTTGAGGGGAATTAATGCCTCTGACCTCTGTGAACACCTTCACTCATATGTACTTCTCCAATCACAGATGCACACGTACACTCATAATTCAAAGTAATAAAAATAAATATTTCAAAAATGAACAGTATGAACAATAAATATAAACTGCTACTCTTGGATATGATAGTCAACTCTGGTTTTTCGAGGTAACTCAAGGTCAGGAAAATAACGCAATGGTAAGCGATTCCATCAGGACCTCCTTTAAGAGAGTTCATCTCAGAGATGAATGCCACTCTCCAAGCTTCTCTTCACACACAGCTGGCTCCCTGATTTAAAAAGGCAAATATCTCCCCATTGGTTAAAGAACAAACTTCTAGCAGTTGGAACCCAGTCAAGCTCCCTCTCTAGTTTATAGTTTTACATTCTGTGGTCAAGCTGGTGGCTTGCTTGTCCACCAAATGCATCACAGGAACCTCCCTCCAAATTCTTGATGAAGTCACCTCAGTCTTAAAGTGATGCTTTTTCTCTAAGATCCAGACTCTGCTGCCAGCTCACTCTACAATCTTTCCTAGTGACACCCAGAAGCCGTACTGGATCACTAACCACAGAGTCACTTATAGACAGATTGGGCAATAGGTGGCTTTTAGCTTTTGCTTAAGCCTCTCCCAGATTCCTCTATCTGATTAATCAATATTCACTGCAAGGTGTTTTGCCCTATGGCTTGCACACAGGATTCCATATGTATAAGTTGTGTGCATACTAGGTGGGCAAATAACATAGACTGTACCAAGTATAAAAAGTAATGGGCTGGAGATGTAGCTCAACAGAACAGGTTGAGCTTTGCATGCACAAGGCTCTGGATTCCAAGAGGTGAACGAAAAGGAAGCGCTCTCTATCTGAGATGAGGTCACATGGCCTATACCCATTATATAGATCATGGTGCTCATGCCTGTAATCCCAGCACGTAGGAAACTGAATCAGAAGGATTACCATGAAGTCAAGGCCACCTTCAACTACATAGTGACTTCTAGGCTAGCCTGAGTTACCAGGTGAGACCACACTGTCCAGACCTGACTGTTTAACATAAACCAACAGACTTTATGGGGTTTGTACAGTGACATTTCTCCATTTGGAAAGAAATCAATCATGCCAAGTGCAGTGGGGGTAGAGCTGCAATCTCAGCACTGCTGAGAGCCTGGGGCAAGAGAATCAGGAATGTGAGAGCAGACTGGGCTGAATAGAAAGACTCTGTCTCAATTAAAAATAAAAAAATTGAGGTGGGGATTTAGTTAAGTTGGTAGAGTACTTTCCTGGCACTTATGAAACCTGGGTTTGATTCCCAGCACTACATGAACCCAGCATGGTGTGCATGCCTAAAATACCAGCACTTTCAAGGTAGAGGCAGGAAGATCAACTACACAGTAAACCCGCAGCCTTTCTGGGGTATACAAGACCCAGTCTATGAAATGAAATGATCAGCTGATTCTAGTTTTCAGTTTTACGAAGCTCTGCATTCCCTGTGTGGGAGGGCTGGTGTTGGAGGAAGCGATGCTCTTTCTTTACAGGCAGCCTACTAGGGATTTGGTGCAACGATATGCTCTTCAGCACAAAACCACATCAGATGAGTTACGGTTTTCTGCTTGATCTCCTAGCAGCAGTTACCCCAGCCACATCTAGTTAGTGCTTATGGTCGTTAACCACCACAGTGAGAGACTCCACCTTAATGTGAACACTTCAGCCTCTCTTCTGCAGGCTGAACTACCTAAGTTACTAGATGTCAAATCCATTTTGTGCTCTTCTGTGGGTTTGCTCTAAGCAAACTGAAGTTATTGAGGCCTGTGAGGCACAGTAAATTGACTCCTAGAGAAAACACCTTCAATGTCAGGCACCTGGGAATGTGTGATCTGAAGTGAAAGATAAAGAGGTGTACAAAATGCTGTAAATCAAGGCATTTTTTGCCTCTATGGAGTATGCTCAAGGGTCTGTTCTTCTGCCGACAGCTCTGTTTATTTTCTTCCCCTCGGAAGCCACACCTCACGATGCTACATAATTCCAAGAGAAAGCAATCTTCTTTGCTCCCTCATAAGTGTCAGGAGCTAGTCCCTAGGGAAAGAGAAGGATTTTATGATTTGTCCAATGCCTGTTATTGCAATCTGCATGAGGCACTCAAAATAACCACTCTTTCTAAACACTAACCACCACTCAATCACTGAAGAAGAGGATAATGAAATATGGCCAGTGTCAAGTGGCAGTCCTTTTCTTGAGGCCATAAAAGGAGGAGATTCATATAACTATTAAGTTCTGCCATAGTCACTATATTGGATTAAGTGAAGTTCCGGTCAAAGAAGAGATAGAGTTGGGTTGTGGATATAATTTAAATTGGTAGAGTGAGCGTAGCATGTTGGAAGCTGTGGCTTCCATCCCTAGCACTTCATAACTGGACTTAGTGGCACATGCAGGGGGGACCTTTGAACAGGAAAGAAAACTGTGGTTTGCTGTTCTTAGACTTTTTTTGTCATTACCTTTTCATTTAATCTATGCCCAAGAGAAACTGAAGGGGAAATTTTAGGTGACCTTTGTTGGAACAATAAAGAGGTGACTAATGTCCTTGGAAGACAGGATGGGTGACATTTGTAACTACTTACCTGGTTGAAATGGTTCAATCATCCCTGCAAAAAAAAAATGAGAAAATCTGGCCTACCTCAGAGCCACTATCCACAATAAATAGTCTTGAAAACATCACTTGTACTCAATGAAGGAAGAACAAGAAAGATGACGGAGAATTCCCCCATTGTTTCCCAGGAAGACATCAAACAGCACGTTGAGACCCAGTAACAAGCTTTGCAGTAGTGGAAGCTGCTTTGGTTTGAGTTCGGTTACCTGCCCCCAATTTCGTGTTCAGATTGGATTGCCACTGTGACAACGCTGGAAAGGGGGGCCTTTAAGAGGAAACTAGTTCCTTAAGATGGAGTAAAGCCTTTCTCAGGGGACCAGGCTAAGTCCCAAAGTCGGCAGTGACTCTCCCCTCATCATTGTGTGGGATTTGGAGAAAGAAATACTCCCACCTCTGGAGAAGTTCCCAAGCCGTCCAATTAAAAACCCACACGTTATTATTTTTATGTTCCCAGACCTTGTCCAGAGCCGTTCCTGGATAACCTCTGATCATTAGTTATCACACTGGCTTTCTGGCCGTCTGTCTTTTGGGAGATACCTGTCAGGTGAGCCTTCCTGCCAGCCGTCTGTTCCAGATCGGCGCACTCCCACACAAGGCCTTGAGCAGGTGAGAACTTGGACAGCCTCTCCCTAGCCGTTCTTTCCTTCTCCTCCTTTTCTTACCTCCATGTGTGCCGCTGGAGTTCCCGTTGTTATGACAAGGAACTGAGAGACACTACTGAAGGGGAGTAGAGGTTTACTTTGGATCCAGGTTTCAGCCCATAATCTGATGTTTCGGGCCTGAAACAAGACAGCAGCATGACAAGGAGGATGGGATGGGGCCGAGACACTCCCTCATGGTAGCCAGGAAGCAGGTGGACAGACAGAAAGGGGCAGGACAAGGTAAATCTCCTATTCTCACAAGGTTTAGATATTTAATATATCGGGGGCCCCTTTTGCTTTGGTTTGGTTGGTTTTGGAGACAAGGCTTCACTATGTAACCCAGACTGACCTCAAATTCAGGGTCCTCTTGCCTCAGCTTCCCAAGTGCTAGGTTTACAGGTAGGAGCTACCACATCAAGAGTCCCTATAAAATTCTCATCTCCTGAGCTTATTTTCTTCATGTACAAAGTCTACATCCTATGTTCACTTTATTAGGAATGTTTTTCTTTTTCCAAACACACATGGATCATGTGGTCAGCCACTCTCCATGGCTACTTCATCTTCACGTAATACTGTGAGTGCAATTCATTTCTTATGGAGGAACAAACCTATCGTGTACCATCACCCTCATTGGTTATAACTCATCCATTTACTAATGCAACCAATAGTAATTAAGCACGTCGGGGACCTGACACTACACTAGGCTAGAAAGGTAAAACTCACAAAACAAAACAAAACAAAACAAAACAAAACAAAAAACAAAAACCAGGCGACAATCTGCTAAGTGCCACAGAAAGGTTAAACTCAGGTAGTAACAGGGGATGTCTAACACAACCTTGGGGTAGTGTTGGGACTTTGAACAGCAGAGCACTCTGGAAGGAAAAGACCAAAGGTGAAATGTGGAGATGGAGTGGAAGTTTTCACAGGAAGTGGAAAGCAGGGGAAAAAGAGTTAACACATTGCCTCACTTGGGTCAGGAGCTACTGTGTGTGTGTGTTCCTGTGTCTGTACATATATGTGAACATGCATGTGGAGGCCCGAAGTTGATATCAGGTGTCTTTTTCAATTGCTCCCTACCTTATTTTTGAGACAAAATCTCTCATTGACCCTGTAACTTATGAATTCAACTAGACTGGCTGGCCAGCAAGCCCTAAGGATCCTGCCTTCCAGGGCTGAGATTACAAGTGTATATCACCATACCCAGCATTTTTATATAAGCTCAAATCAAATCCTCATGTTTGTGCCACAAACACTTCACCAGCTGAGCTCCTCCCCAGCCTCAGGATCTATTCCTTACACATACCAACCTATATACCTCTTCAGCACAACCCTGTGGTATAAGTGCTGTTAAAACCTGCTACAAACAAGGAATCTAGCCACACCGGAAGTTAAATTACTTGATGAGGTCACACCACCAGCAGATGCAGGGACACATGTGGGATTCCCCGGTTCCGTACACCGCCTTGTGAACTAAGCACCTACCTTTTGCTTCATTATCACAAGTATAGCCTCAGGGTGCAGAGACTGAGTAATTACTTTATCATTTAACAGCTACTACTAGGATGGTAACAATTTTTAAAGTGTGAGATGATAAGGTCGCATCAGTAACCATCATTTAATGATGGTAGGGATGTGAAATATTGTAGCCACTGAATAAATCATTGGGCAGTCTTTCAACAAGTTATACAAAAAAAATGGTGTCATTTAGGAGGCAGTAGAACCTTCTGAGGGAGATCATAGTCAAGTTGCTAGAGACATGCCTTTGAAGGCACACTGGTCTCTGACCCTTCCTCTTCCTCTCTCTTTGCTTTCTGGCTGTGTTGAAATGAGCAGTTTCCACCACCAGACATTCCTGCCATGAGTAATATTGTCTCATCACAGCCTCAAAAGCAAGGAGGCCAACCAGCCATGGGCTGAAGTCTCCAAAACCATGAGACTCGACAAAATTTTCTTCTCTCTGAGTTGATAATCTTGGATGTTGGCAGCACTGGCTAGCTATAGACCAGATATGTGAAACATCCATAGCTATTAAATTCACAGAAACTGAAAACAGGATATTGGATGCAAGGGATTGGGAGAAGGGATGAAAGCTGTTTAATGGGGTGGGGCTTCCCCATGGGTACTTTGATAAAAAAAAATATTCTGGAGCTGGCCAGGGGTGATGGATGCACAGCTTTGTGGCTATGCTGTTATTAATATTGTGCTATTTGTGTGTTAGCATGGTTTTCAAGAGTTTTAAAAATGTGAAAAAGGAGTAATTTGCTTAAGGTGGATTTGAAATCAGATTGGGGAGAACTCATTTCAAGAACTGCAAGTTGTCTGATGTGACAGGAGGGGAATAAATGGGAGGAGTTAAGGTGGGAAAGGGAATCCATCTCTGTAGCTGGAATTTTCTTTGGGCTGCCAACCAGCTCCTAAATAAAGACACAGAGACTTATTATTAATTATAAATGCTTGGCCTTAGCTTATGCTTGTTCCACTAGCTCTCTTAACTTAATTTAACCTGTTTCTATCCATCTATGTTTTGACTTGGGGCTTTTTACCTTTCACTCGGTATGTCCTACTTTCCTGCTTCCTCTGTGGCTGGCTGGCTGGCCATGGCATCTCCCTGGTGTCTTCCCCTCCCCCAGCTTAAATTCCTCCTCCTATGTACTCTCCCTTCTCAGAATTCCTGCCTATACCTCCTCCCTCCCTATTGGCTGTTCAGGTTTTTAGTAAACCAATCAGATGCCTTAGGCAGGCAAGGTAAACCAGCAATGCATCTTTACATAATTAAACATATGCAACACATCTTTGCATAGTTAAACAAATATTCTGTAACACATCTCCATTATGAAGGCATTATGCAAGGTAGATGGAAACAAACTTAGAGGAACTGACTGATGTAGGAATCAGAGCCTGAGGACAAGGGAGTACCCTGAATTATCTCAGTAGTTGGGAGAGTTATCTGTCATACGCACTGAGAAAGTGACTGCCAAAGCCAAATGAAGACCAAAGTTGCTTAGTTTCCACTCTGTACCCTAACCTAAAACTGAAAATAGGGTTATTCATTTTATAAACTAGAAATGATCACACACTTCCTAGACCATATATTTGCCATAAGGACAGGTAGACTGATGCATACAACATGCTAGAACAGCGCTTGGCTCAAATTCAATGCGATACAATTATTTGATTGTTATTACCTTGCTGGTCTCTGCCAAGTGTTCCTTGGCCCTATTCATTCCATCAGATGTGATGAAACAGGCACTGTCTTATCTGGACTGTTCACCCAGGCACACTGCATTTTGTTAACCAGAAAAAAATCATTGAAACTCAACCTCATGGGAACCAGCTTTATCTACCATGACATCTACATTTTACAACTACTACATAAATTTCCTTCCTGGTTGCTTTGATAACAGAGGGGAAAAATGTTCTCAGACTAGTTGTACTTGTCAACATATAATTTAGTGGCACTAATAAAGAGAGTCCTATCCAGTCTTAACACAACAAAATGAACTAATGAACTTTTATTCGTTTTAGTAAAAAGACATGAGATTTGCTTTTATGGTTCTGTACCACGTGAGCATTGTTCTCTTCCGCACAAATGCGTGATAAAGAGGATAAAAGCAAGGGGGAAATTAGACACTTTAGAATCTATAGCTGTCTCTTATGCTTTGGAACTTTCTGCACCAAGACTCACTAATCAGATCTCACACATCCTCATTATGTAAAATGTGTACCAGTAAAATGTGAAAATGAGCCCTTTCACCATAACCAAGCCTGAGGAAAGAAAACTTAAATCCTAGCATTTCAGGCTGTTTATTAATGACAGCAGTGTGATAAACAGTTCATTAATCCTATTTCTCAGGCTGTGAAATAAGCCAAAATTGCCACAGGCAAGTAATAATTTAAAGAGGCTTTTAAAATATTAATTTAAACCAGAGTTCTAGACTTTCAAAAGGGTCAGAGAAGATATATCTTAGGCTCCACTGGCCATAAACCCTAGATCATAATTACACATCTCTGCAGTTTTAAATGAGAAAGCAGTCCTGGGGAGACATGTGAATGAATAGGCCTTGTTTTGTCCCAAATAAAACTTTAT
Organism: Peromyscus nudipes; assembly: GCA_902168325.1. Taxonomy (NCBI): domain Eukaryota; kingdom Metazoa; phylum Chordata; class Mammalia; order Rodentia; family Cricetidae; genus Peromyscus; species Peromyscus nudipes. Next base: position 52,252 of record CABHPH010156142.1, read on the forward strand.
TTATAAATGCTACAATATGGTTCAGTCTCAAAACATTATTCTAAGTTAAGCAAGCTAGATACAAAAGGACAGATGTCCGACTCCATTTGTATGAGATATTTACTCAGATGGGAAGTAGAGTGGTGGTTGGCAGGGGCTGAGAGGAGAGAGAAACAGGAATTTGTTGTTCAATGGGTACAGAGTTCCAGTCTGGGAAGATGACAAAGCTCTGAAAATTGTACTGGATCCACCAGTCTGTGAATGTCCTCAATGCCAAGGAACTATAAGCCTAAACTCATTAAAATGGTTAATTTTATGTGATGTGCTTTTAAATACACTTTCTTTTCTTCCTCATTTATAAGAACAGGAGCCGACTTGCGAGGCAAGGTTTGCTTCGGGCTGTGGATTCCGGCCTTCCCTTGCCTCATCTGTCCTGGTTGTTGACATTGTCTCTGTCCTGTTGCATCCCTCTGTTATGCTGTTGTGTGCAGAGGAAAAGACACATGTGCATTCATGGAGGCTACATTCTTTCTGGGGTTCCGGGGCTTGTCCTTATGGAAGCCAACAGTTTTAGTAAACATGGACTGGTGAGACAAAGACAAGAGTGTGCTGTTCCTATACCTGGAGACAGGCTTGAGTGTGTTTCCAGCATTGTACCAGGGTCCAGCAAGCCTTAAGTTTCCTTTCCCAATAGCTAATAGGACAGGTTTGGGGGCTAATGCTAGGATCCACATGCAGGCAAAGCGGCCAACAGGCTCCTCTCTGCCAGAGAGTGATTAGCTTGTTAATATACTGAGCCCATAGCTTTGACTCCTGTCTCATCTCTGACCAAGTAATGAGGTCAGTTGACCTTGACCTAACAAGGATCTCTCTATTGCAGCAGTAAATGCTCAACCTTGCCTAATAAATCCAATTTCTTGTAATTGAAACTGTGGTGGGCAGAAATCTTCACATTCTAAAAGAAAACCATTTTTAAGTGTTGTAAAAAAAAACATGCATTATTATTGGAAGATATCATTAAGTCAACTAACCCATTAATCCAATGACCCCATTAATCCAACTAATTAATCCATTAAGACTGCTTAATGATTAGAATCCCTCATTTTCTTGAGTCTCCTCTGCCAAGAATGATGACCTGAGAATTGACCAAGGCAAACTACCCACAGGATCATGAATCCTACATCTTTAACTTTAATACAATGAAGATCATTTTTTATTGATCTGAGAAAACAGTTATTGATTTCAAATAAAGAAAAACAATCATTTTTCTACTAATAATAATTCAAAATTTTAAAAATACCAATATTATTAAATATTGGTTGCTTAAAAGTCACTCATATTATATGGCTCAGAACTTAGACACTGAAATAATTTTTATATTTTTTAATTTTATTTTCAGGATTTTTTTTTGAGATTATCATATAATTTCATTTCTTCCTTCCCTTTTCTGCCTCCAAATCCTCCTATTTACTCCTTTCTACTATCCTTCAAATTAATGGCCTCTTCTTTTCACTAGATGCTATTGCATGAATATATGTCTATGTATATACATAAATATTCTTAACTATAACCTGTCCAGTCCACATAATGTTACTTGTATATATGTTTTCAGGGCTGACCATTTGTCTCTGGACAACCAATTGGGAGGCTCTTCCCTGGGGAAGACACCTTCCCCACTCCCAGCTTGCCTCACTTGCCTATAGTTTTTCATGTAGGGTTTTTCTGTGGACTTTTCTCTGCCCACTTTGGCGTGTCCATTGATGTCATCCTTGTTCAGCTCACATTTGGGCAGTCACGTTGGTAAGATTTTATAGGTGTAGCTTCTGATATTACTTGGAGACACAACATTGCAGCAAACTCCCTGTCTCTCTGGCTCTTACTCATCTTTCTGCCCCCTCTTCCTCAGTGTTCTCTAAGCCTTGGTATAGGAGTGTTTTGTAGATGTATCCACTGGGACTGGGCCCCACAACTTTGTGGTTGATTGGTTGTGGCTTTCTATAGTGGTCTTCATCTGTTGCAAAGAGAAGTTTCCTTGATGAGGGGGTAAAGACTACACTTACCTGTGGGTATAAAGACAAATATTTACAGACTGTTGTGAGGGATTGTGCTGGTTTAGTAAATTAGAGGTTGTAGATCCTCCTCCAGTAACCTGACTTCACTAGAACTGAGTAGTTCGCTAGTTTTCCAGTACCAGGCATCATTCCCTTCTTGTTGAATGGATCTTAAGTCCAAGTAGAGAGCTATTGGCTACACCCAAAGTATGTTTACCCCTACTGCACCCACGGTGTTACTGTGTCATGATGGTTGTTGATGTGGTTCACAGGTATCATATCTGGGTAGGATTATTGGTTGTCTCTTTCCTTTGGAAGTGTGCATGGCACTTTCGGTGCATGAAAGGTAGTCCTGCGGGAGGGGCCTTTCAGGTCAGTTCCAACTCAGGGGTCTCTGGGCCCTGTGTCTGAAGCGCACATTGTCTTCAGCAGTGGGGACTTACCCTCCACCTCTGAAGGGCAGCAGCAGCAGGCTGCATATTTGGGGAGTCTTTGGCTAGCCCTGGCCAACAACTCAAAGGAGGGCTTCTCATGTCTGGTATTAGTGTATTGGGCTCCTGGAAGGAGCACCATTAGCCCAGATGTGAAAAATTCATTAAAACTACATATGTATGCCAGGCGGTGGTGGCACACTCCTTTAATCCCAGCACTTGAAAGACAAAGGCGGGTGGATCTCTGAGTTTGAGGCCAGCCTGGTCTACAGAGTGAGTCCCAGGACGCCAGGGCTACACAGAGAAACCCTGTCCAACCAAACAAAAACAAAACAACCAAAAAGTACATTTGTATATTTATATATGGAACTGCATATATTATAGTCTTATAGATTGATTTTTTGTGGCTTTTTCAGAGCCCCTTATTTTACCCACCTCCCTCCTTCTGTATTCATACCCCTCTTCCCTCTTTAAGGAGCACCCCTGTCTCTATCAGATCATGGACTTTTTAAAAATCATTTTTAAAAATTAAAAATAATCCTTAATTCTTATGAAAAGTCTTTTTATGACTATGTGGGAAAGATAATTGATTTTAGAAGTTCCCAAACTGCAGATACCAGAGAATTTCAACTTGTTCATTTGAAACCAAAATAGATTGCTTAAATTTTTAATGTCATTCCCAGTCTCCTTTTCTTTCAGTGGTTGATCCACTGACTGGAAGAACTGGATCTAGGAAGGCTAGATAGTCAAATAAAATGAGGAATACATTCATACTCAAAACTGTATTTCCTTCAAGTAATTTTCATCTGTGTGCATTAAAATTTTTGCTAAGATGTTTGCAAAGATTAAAAATACAAAAAAGTAGCAGCAGCATTTGATGGTCTAGTTTAGCTGTGAACCTGCTGCTGCCTCCTCTCTGAGTAGGTGCTGAGGGGCAAGACAGAGAGGGCTGTGATGGCTGGGAATTTATAGTCAGCAAAATGATTAGGTTACAGCATTCACTCCTAAACACATGACGTGTTTACAGACCGCTTGAAAAATCACCGCAGTCTGCAGACTGTTGCCTGTTGACCTTTGAGAGTAGAAGCAAGTGAATTTTGCCCTCAGGACCCCTCTTTCATTTTGAAGTTTAATATAGTGTCATTGGTTCTCCAATATCCATGGTGCCAATTTCCCACTGATGTCTTATATCTTGGGTTTCTTTTCCCCAGTTAGAAGAGTATAGTGATGGAATAGGTGAAGCAACGTCTGAGCACAGAGGCCCGTGTAATTACATGGTGTTTCCAGCACAATCCACAACGTTCTGACACTGGGTATCAACACAACGATAAGTAAGAGCAGCAGCTTGTCGGGGAGTCATGAGTGTGTGTGTGGGCCGAGCCCAGCACAGGCTCACCAAAGCTGCTGGCTGTGACTAGTAGGAGAATATTTATGTGGGAGGGTTGTCTTCTCTGGACATTTCTATGAGGTCTTTGGTGAGGTTCATTTTTCTCTTAAGAGGACAGGATGTCCCTTGCAGAGCAAAATGCTTTTCTGAGAAGCATTCACTGAAAAGATTTTTTTTTTTCTTTCTAACCTCAAAGACTAGGCATCATAGTTCAGGATTATATACTTTTATAGAGTGATTAGGAACACTTAATTTATGTTCTAAAGCTGGCTTATAGTTCTCCAATTTGACAAAATTTGACTAGCTGCATTCCATTCTTGGTTCATACAAGTTACCCACTAGTTTACTGTTGGAAATTAAAAACTGGGATGCCCCCCTAGCTGTGTCCTTCTTATAATTGGGCTTACTGGGGCCCGCAGTGGGCTGAACTTTCAGAATGCCCATTTCTGTCATTATAAATCATTTTACTCTGGCTATGCATGAGAATGAGCAAGATGAATACTCACATGAGTTGAAGTGCCTACTCAGCTTGAGCTTCTTGTCTCTGCTTCTGTGTTGACCATTAGTTTCTTTACTTGTTGTTGTTGGTGGCAGCACTTTGTTCAGATTTTACACAAGACAGTCATTTTATGTGCTCCAGGCTGCCTTTGAACTTGTGATACTCCACCTCCACCTCCAGGAAATCTTGAATTTCTTACTGTGATTTGTCCTGACTTTCCTGGTACAGCTATTGAACTGCCCTGCCAACTCCAGTGCCCATCACTGTGAAAGCCAAGGCTGAGAACAAAGAACTCCATGTCACTCAGTGGAGGTATGAGATGCTAGGAGCCTCAGATGAGAGATTTAACAGAGGTCAGTACTGACACCCTAGGATTGTCAACATTAAAACCATCGAACAAATGAGAGCTCCTTGTTCAAATTGATTGGCACCAGAAACGTACTTGGCTGTTTTGGATTTTGAGGTATTTGCCTGTGTGTTTTGAGCTATCTGATGAATCGACCCGAATCTGAACACAGATGTTGCTTCTGTCACTAATGCAGCCACACCGGTCACGTGGGTGTAACTATGCAACAGCTTTGCTGTGTCTGTGACTCACCTGCATCTTGCACATGAAGCAGCTGTGGATTTTGCACTCATGGCTTCATGCTGGTACTGGAAGTTTCAAATTTAGGAACATTTCCAATCTTGAAGTCATGGATTATTAGGTTGTGCTTGAAATCGGCCCTGGGTGCCTTAGTTATCGAGACTTATTGTCCCAGCAAGCGAGATGGGTACTAATTTCCGTCTCTATTTGCAAGGTGTGAAGTTTGTGGGTGGAGAATATTAAGAAGTTTGTTCATGGCTCTGCTGTGTAGTAAACACTGAAATCAAGAAATAACATTCTTCCGTAGTCAGCGTTTGTCATATGTTGTAAGTCGAAATGATAATTTGTTTCTGGTGGGCAAGTTAAGAAATGTTCCATAAAGGGCCAAGGATGTAGCTGGTGGGAAAGCCCCTACTTGGCATGTGTGCAGCACACCAAAACATAAACATAGAGATTCCAGAGAGAAGCTGTTATCTGCTGTTCTCGCTAACATCACACCGTAGACTGCCGTCTTCTTCCTCTTCCTCCTCCTATTCCTCTTCCTCTTCTTCCTCCTCCTCTTCTTCTTTTTCTTCTCCTTCTCCTTCTTCTGCTATCATTTTATTGCTGTTTTCTTTTAGTAGAACAGTCTTATTTGATTTTCCCCTAGGACCGAAGACTACTCAGTTTCAGGCTCTTGACCACCCTCGCAATATCAGGCATGAGTTCCATCTCATGCACAGCTCTCCTTTCTCAATATGTAAGATATGCAAACACGCTGCCATTGTGAGAAGAGAGAGTGGAAGGAAGGAAGGGAGAGGGAAAACTAAATGCAACACATTAGCAGCTATTCAGTAGGATGTCAACTTACTCATGTCACTTTAAATACATAAACTATTTTTAGAGACTGAGAACTGAAACACCAACGTGATAGGAGAAGTTCTGTTGGTAAATTACTGGTAATAGTTGCTTCTTATATTTTTCTGAATGGTTTTCTATGATTAAATAGTCATTTAAAATACAACAAATTCCCCTACTTAAATGCAAAAGGTGACATAATCTGCTGGCTTCTCCAGAGTGGCACATGTTGGTCATGGTGTCATTTCCACCGGGAACTATTGAGCATAACATTTCAATGAATCTTTTAATATCCAACAAGGGCTTTATATGCAAAATGAACCCTAAGAACAGTCTAAATATGTAACTTTTACTGTAGTTAATCAAAAGACTGAACTTTTCCTAAACTTCGGAGTTCAAATTACGATTCTTGCTAATTGATTTATGAATTAAATGGTTTTATTAAAAATAAGCATAATCACTTTTACTTATCCTCTGATTATTTGTAACTAACAAACTATTATATTTAATGTATAGATAAGATAAAAGTCATTCAAAAATTTACATCCAGGGCTAGGCTGTGTGGTAACCCACCTGTATATAATCCAGGTGCTTAGGAGGCTGAGATGGTATTCCCAGGACACACTGGCTAGATAGACTAGCTAAATTGGCCAATTCTAGGCTTAGTGAGAATTCCTGCCCAGTAAATAAAATGGACAGTGATAAGAGGAAGATGCTGACTTCCACCTCTGGCCTTCACATACATGCATACATGTATGCTAGGGCATCTGTACATACATGTTCTCACACATATGCAAACATGCATACACAGGTGTAAAAATCCCCTTGTTTTAAGTTATATATTTGTAAGTCTAATATTTTGTATTTTCACAAACACATTACATTTCCAATCAAAATTTACAAACTAAAGCAGTTTTAGTAAGTTTTCTTAGCTTATTAAAATATAACAATTTGAATTTATAACCTTAGCAGGCATTCAAATGCCATCTATAAACCTAATTAATTATATTCCCTATTGCATGTCAACTTTAAATCACAAGTGTCAATCAGGCACTTCCAATTAAAAAATACAAAACAGTTAATTAAGTACAGCAACATGTCAGATAGTCTCTAACAGGTCATCTCGTGGGCATGTGAAGCATGCTTATGAGAAAGATCAGTTATCATTTTGATTTGTAACTAGTCCACATAAGCAGACTACCACAGACTCAAAGCCATCTCTACACTATGTCTTACACTCTACACCACAATATATCTACCAGTGTATGGATCTGCAAAGCTGATTATCCAACGAAAGAGTCGAATTTGCTCCCTTCAGTGGTACTGGTTCTTTGCACAGCAGTTGCAGCTATAGATCTGATCACTGGTTTAAACTGAGGGATGAGATGTGGATCCCTTTTCCTGCCTAACTAAGGACTCATTGTGCAACTTATCTGTTACACAATGTTACATCTCCTGAAATACATCCTTTGGGTGCACTTCAAGATTTACCTTTGTGCAAGTTATTTTCAGCTGTTGTCGAGATTGACAGAATTCTTCACAAACCACTTGGAATGCAGCTAATTTCTCTCCGTTCTGACTGGCTTCATGATTTAGTACCTTTCCGTCTTTTATTCAATGTGTCTCTTGGGTCACTATTTGATTGTCATATTGACAGCTACATTTTAAGGTACATGTAGCTTTTGTAAATTTATGAAAGACATCCATAAATTAAATGTAGACTCCGGGCCAGAAAAAATATGATCTCCATCTTTACTTTTTAATTCATTTTTATTTTTTGTCAGTGCTGGGGATCAAACCCAGGACCTTGCACATACTAGGCAGGCACTGAAGCACTGAAGTCTACATCTGTCACTCATGTTTATTTATTAAAGCTATCCTTAGGTCACAGTGTGAGGATGGTAGGCTCATCAGCCATCAATGCCAAAAGCCAGCTCCCACCCACTCATGTTAATCATCTCATAACCATCTTTTCCATGCAAGCATGAAGTTTCAATAAATTTTATAAACACATCGAAGCACATCTAATTAACCTCATTTCCATCATTGTTCTCAGGAAGTGTAAACTGTCTAGGTTAGAGGTTTCACAAAAAATAATCACCCATAGATTAGCATAACAATATTTAATTTACATTGCCTACAATGATAATTAAGGTTGTTTCTAATTTTTGTTCTATAAACAGAATGACAGTGAACTTGTGTTTGTTCATGAGACTGCTTTTTTATTCCAGTGGTTGATTTCCTTAGAAATAGATCCCATCAGTAATGCTATACAATTAGCAGATAGATCTGGTTGTGGCCATTATTAATTATTGCTTTTGATGTTTTTCAAAAGCACTTACTTGATCGCAACTGTGGCAATATTGTATTTGTTTTGTTTCCATGTTCTTTAATTTGGGCAAATTGTAGACATTAAATGTTACTAAAAAGATGCTTTGATTACTTACGGCAATAAATTTCTTAGTAAACTTTTGTGTGATTTGCATTTATCTTATATGATTTATCTGTCTGAAGCTTTTGTTCATTTTCAACTAGGGCTTGATAATTGTCTTGAATATCCAAAATAATCTTTATGCATTTTATTAACCTTTTGGTACTTATATTTCATGCAATCTATTTCTCTATTAAGGTTTATTACTATATTTTGTGTTCTAGGAATCTTTAAACATTTTGTTTTCATTTTTCATGGAAATGAATCTAGCAGTATTTTGAGCCATGATTTTCTGGCTTTCTTTTAAATATGTGTTTGTTGCATGAAGGTAAAGATCATGCTTATTTTATTATTAAATAAAATCTGCAAGTTCTAACACTTGCCCTGGTATCCACTGACTATTTTTAAATTCTATTTTCAAATATGCAACATGTTCAAGTGTTTGGAGATTAAATATACTGGAAATATCAGAAGTTACACTCTGTGAGATTTACAGTGTGTATTATTATAGTGCTAAAGTCCTAATAGTTACGTTATGCAAACAAACAAACAAAAAAACAACCCCCCAACCTATTTACCAAACAGCATACAAGTTTAAGTTGCCCATAGAACCTGCATCAACTTCTATTATACAATCAAAGAGAAAAAAAGTATTAGATTTCATAAATTATGTAGTAATGCCAGAGCATGTTCTTTTATCTAATTTCTTTATTAGTAAAATAGACATGATGTAGGCATTCACATAGAAAGTGTTAGAATGGCTTTTATTAGAGATAAAAGCTTTATAAAATGCAGAGAGGAGGGGCCTGGAGCAATGGCTCAGTGATTAAGAGCACTTGCTGCTGCTACAGAAGACCCTAGTTTGGTTCCCAGCACCCACAAGGCTGTTACAACTGCCTGTAACTCCTGCTCAATGGGATTGGAGACTCTTTTCTGGCCTCTGGTACCAGGCACACATGTGATACACATACATGAATGGAGGCAAAGAATTTATACACATAAAATAAAAATAAAATCTTTCTAAGTAGCTATTAGGAGCCAGGGATGTAGCTCAGCCAATACATTCCCAGGATGCATAAAGCCTTGGGTTTGATCCCCAGTACCACACACCTGTAATCCCAGCACTCAGGAGGTGGTGACAGGAAGATCAGGAGATGGAGGTTATCCTCAACTACCTATAGAATTCACGGCCAGCTCAAGAGACTCCATTAAAAAAAAATAAGTAGATATAAACAGTACCAGAGAACTTTCTATTTTTATTCTTAATAGATTTTTTTTTAAATTATGCTATGGCATCTATTGGCAAGCTCTATTGACATGTGATTCACAAATATTTATATGAAAATCTCACACTAGAATGTATTAACTACTGTTATCAGAGCTATCATATTATGGATACTAGAAACTGGATATTTGCTTTTAACCATATTA
>CABHPH010156142.1:66601-77913 GCA_902168325.1 Peromyscus nudipes
CTCAGGTTTGATTTTATTAATAAGAACTTTTAAGACTCATGCTACTTCTAGTTCCATTCTGACACCATCTACCTAGACATGGTGTCAGATATCATTGATTAAGGCCAAGATCTACACTCTGCCTTGTCTTAGACACCAAACACAAGCTACTTATTTCCTGTTTCTTGGACAGCTGGACATAAGTTGGGCTCCTACAGTCTCATTACTGGGTTTGCCAATTTTCTGGAGTGCCTCAGAGAACTCAGGAAGGTACTTGACTTAAGCATACCAGTTCATAAATTACACAGCTCACATAGGTCAGGATGTGGTTTGCAGGTGGGGCTTCCCATCCTTTCTAGTGTTGTCAAAGCATCCACATCTCTAGTAACTTGCAGTTCAACAGATCTTGCTCTTAAGTGTTGTAGAATATCATTTTAAGCTATGTTACATTTGTTTATGCTCTGGAACATTTGTTTAATGATGCAAAGACGTGTTGCATTCCTTTATGTTGCGTTTGTTTAACTCTGTGAAGCTGTGATTCTTTGCCTGTCTAAAGCGTCTAATGGTCTAATAAAGAGCTGAATGGCCAGTAGCAAGACAGGAGAAAGGATGGACGGGGTTGGCCGGCAGAGAGAATAAGTAGAAGGAGAAACCTTGGAGGAGAAGTAAGAAGGAGTGAAAGAAAAGGAGGAGGACATCGGAGGCCAGCCACCCAGCTACACAGCAAGCCATGGAGTGAGAAATAATGAAATACATAGAGAAAGGTAAAAGCCCGGAGGCAAAGGATGGATGAGACAGTTTAAAGTGAAGAAAAGCTGACAAGGAACAAGCCAAGCTAAGGATGGGCATTTATAATTAAGAATAAGCCTGTGTGTGATTTATTTGGGAGCTGGGGGGTGGAGCCCCAAAAGAGCCAAAAGAGCAAAGAGCAAAAGCAACCAACACTGAGGGCTTTTTTTTCTAGTTCTTTGATCCTCCTGCCTCTACTTCCAAGTACTGGGATTACAGATATGGACTACTTTACCCAGTATATTCTGTGCTGGGGATCAATACCAGGGCCTCATTCATACAAGGCAAGCACAGAACAACTGAGCTCTGTAGATCTATACCCCTAGCCCTATTAATGAACTTTGTATAGCTTTATATCCAGCTCATCTTCAGATACATTTCTTGGCTGTTAGTAGTTGGAGCTGGAATTTTCTGCCTTGTAGGGACCCCACCTACGTCACCTCACCAACATATAAAAGGGCTCATTGTTAATAACAAAAGATACCATTGTCACTCAAGAAAATCCAAAGGTTTTAAGAGCTATGTGCTAAGAACTAGGGCTAGACAGAAATCGAGTTAAATTTCTCATACCATAGAAAGATGTTTAAAATTTGTATTACATTTATTTATTTATGGAGTAGGGAGTCGTGACGAGTGTGCAGAGGCCAGAGGACAACTTGCAAGACTAGGCTCTCTCCCTCCACCATGTGGGTCCTAAGGATCTAAGTCAAGCTGTCAGGCTTGGCAGCAAGTACTTTTGTCAGCTAAAGCCTCTCACCAGCCCAAGATAAATGTGAGTTTAGAGTATACATTATCAGCAGATATGTATTAGTAGAAATGTTTTCAAAGCACTTAGGGCAGAAGGAAAAAGACCAGTAAAAACATGTATCCTGTAAAGAAATAAAGAACACAACAGGAAAGTAAACATGTCATATTTTTGACTTATTAAAAAAATTATGTATATGGGTGTTTTGTCTGCATGCCTGGTGCCCATGGAGGCCAGAAGAGGGCACCAGGTCAATTAGTATTCTAAATGGTTGTGAGCTACCATGTAGCTACTGGGAATTGAACCTGAGTCCTCTGGAAGAGCAGCTAGTGCTCTTAACCATTGAGCCATCCCTCCAGCCTCATGTCTTGTTTATAAACATGTCTCACTATCTAACCCAAGCTGGCTTCATATTCAGGGTCCCCTTCCTCAGTTTCATGAGTGCTGAGATTACAAGTATATACCATCACACCTGAGAAATTTTTTATTGTTTTTAATCACACTAAAAGATAAGTGCCTAATACAAAAATAGTGTTAAAATGCATTGACGCTTGAAAGCATATATAAAACTTAAACACATGAAAATATCACTGATGATGGGAGGGAGAAATTTGAGCTCAGTGTTGCAAACTACTTACATTACATATAATGTACTACATAATTTGAATGTATGCTATAATTAAAGATGTACATTTAAGTTGAAACACGGATATGGAGGCTGCTTTTGACAAAAGCCAGTGCTCCACTCGGCTGGTGGAGAGCTTTGTTTGCATTACTGCCTCAGTTTCCCATCTAGCTCCTTCGCTTTGAGTCATTCTCTTCTGTGGGTATCTTGAATTCCAGAAACAACAGGTGTGATATGAGAATATCTTGAAACAAGAGCCCAGACTTTTTCCTTGACAGCAGCAACAACTTCCATATCACAGACAAAGCCCCACCTGACCAGTACACACATAAAGTTCCATCAGAGTAGTTTGACCAAGACTGATAACTATGCAAGATTCTTGCCCCCACCTTCCCTCCCTTTCCATATATAAACCAGGAACTTCTGTTAGTATCCCAAAGACAGGGCTATGAACACCAGTCCTCTTTGCTTCTGAACATAGCTATGCTGATCAAAATGCTGCTTTTCATCATTAATTTTTCCATTTGGCTTTTAGAAGCACTCTGGCCTAGGACTGAGTTGAACATCCAATAGCAAGGCAGGAAAAAGGATTAGCTGGGCTGCCAGGCAGAGAGAATAAGTAGAAGGAAGAATCTGGGAGGAGAAGTAAGATGGAGCAAGAGAAAAGGAAGAGGACATCAGGGGCAGCTACCCAGCTACACAGCAAGCCACAGACTAAGAAATAATGAAAGGTATACAGAAATAAAGGTAAAAGCCCAGAGGCAAAAAGTGGATGGGATAATTTAAAGTTAAGAAAAACTGGCAAGGAACAAGTCAAGTATCATAAACCTTAGGGCAAGCATTTTAAAGGGTGATTAATAAACAAAATAAATGGAACTGAAAAGTTCTTTTTTTTTTTTAAATTTTTCGAGACAGGGTTTCTCTGTGTAGCTTTGCGCCTTTCCTGGAACTCACTCTGTAGCCCAGGCTGGCCTCGAACTCACAGAGATCCGCCTGCCTCTGCCTCCCAGGATTAAAGGCGTGCGTCTTTATTTTTCTTTATTTTTCTATACACGAAAGAGAACCAACAGAGCCCACAAGGTTGATGTACTTTAATTTAATCATATCACCACTTATTTTGTTTGTGTATTTACTGAGGTTTTTTTTTTTTTTTTTTTTTTTTTTGTTTGTTTGTTTTTTTGAGAAAGGGTCTCACTATCAGCCCAAGCTAGCCTTCAACCCATGATCCTCCAGGCTCAGTCTCCCAAGTGCTAGGATTACAAATAGATGTCACCATACCTGGCTAATAATTAAAAGTAAACAGGCTAAATGTATCACAAGGAGACCGTTCACTTACTTATATTGAGAAGTAGCTACAGGATCACAAGGCACACTTCTGAGAGAGAACTGGTACAGCAACAGACACCGAGGGAGTCAGACCAGCTGTGTGTCGGAGCCCACTAGGCTTCCTAGCGGCTGTACCCAGCAGGACTGCGTAAGAGGTCCATTGGACCATGGGCCTGGGTACCAGGGGACTGTAACTAACAAGGGGGAGGGCTTTTGTTCCACCCCTTGGCATTGTTATAAACAGACCTTTGGAATAAATTTCTGGGCCGGTGGATAAGGATCCAGGCCCACCCGAGTCTACCCTGTGATTTCTCTGTTTCTCTTTCCCTCTATTTCTAACTAAGTCTCTTATCTCTCATTCCTCAAGAGTTCCTGGGGTAAATAAGTGTGAGGGCTGGTCTGCCACAGTTGTGAATGTGGAAAACACTATTGGTGAGCATGTCGGTCTGTAAGGAACAAAAGCAAAAAAGGAAGCCCAGAAGTCTCTCCTTTTAGCCTCCGGCTGCTGTGAGGTAAGTAGCTCCTGAGTCTATACCCTTCCTCCTCAATGCATCTGCCTTGTCACAGGCCTGAAAGCAATGAAGCAAGCTGGTGGTGGACTACACCTCTGAACATGAGAAACAAAGTGACCCCTTCCTGCTTCAACCTGCTCTGTCAAGTATTTATCACTGTAACACAGCCTGGCTAACAGAGAGAACTGGAATCAAGGAAGGAGAGACATGGCTTTGACTACTCATCATCACATGGTGGAGGCCTTTGGAAATGGATTTGTGTAGCTGTAACGGTCTTATTAAATAAGAAACACAGAGCCAAATGCAGAGTTAAAAGCCCAAGAGGTCAGAGCAGTTAGCTAAGAGCTGAGACTACTGCCTTCTTACCACCCGCTGCTGTTGCTGTCCTTCCCCTGAGAACAAGACCTACTTCCTGTGTGTCTGTCCGTTTATTGACTTTCTGCTCTGCCTTCTCATTGGTTGTAAACTCAACCACATGACCTTCTCATCACTGCTTGTCTATACAGACCTCCAGGTCTCTATGGTTGGTAATGAGATTAAAGGCGTGTGTCTCCAAGCTGGCTATGTCCTTGAGCATACAGACTCTGCCTGCCATGAGATCAGATTAAAGGTGTGCGCCACCACTGCCTGGCTTCTGCTATGGCTTGCTATTAGCTCTGACGCCCAGGCAACTTTATTTATTAACGTACAAATAAAATCACATTTAAGCACAAATAAAATATCACCATAGATTTGGGGAATTTTGGGAGAAGGAAACAAGAGAAACCCTACAATGCTCTAAGGACAGTAATTCCAGAGAGACCTCAGAAAGTCAGAACATTGGTAGGAATTTGGACAGTAAAGATCGCCCATGATGTTTCAGTTGGAAATGAGGACTTTACCAGGAGTTCAACTATAAGACAAGCATGCTACCTTCTGGCAAAGGACGTATATGCATTCTACTCATGTCCTAAAATCTTTTGGGAGTCTGACTTCAATAGTGACAGACTACTTCACATTGTAAAGCGAATTTCAATAGGGTCTAAGGTTCAGGATGTTGCACAGGTACTGTTGGCTCCTTTTAGTCAAGTTTAGTGAGAATTAACAGCAAAAAAAACAGAGCAGAGGAGGCAGACATGTCTTTGGGAGGCTATATCTTGTCCTGGTCCCTTTCTACATCCCTGCTGTGGGATATTATTTTAAGGTGTGTTACTTCTGTTTATGTTGCATTTGTTTAACTCTATGAAGCTGTGTTACTTGCCTGTCTAAAACACATGATGCTCTAATAAAGAACTGAATGGCCAATAGCAAGGCAGGAGAAAGAATAGGTGGGGCTGGAAGGCAGAATAAATAGGAGAAATCTGGGAGGAAAAAAAAGAAAGGAGTGAGAGAAGGAGGAGGACATTCAGGGCCAGCACCCAGCTATAGAACCAGCAATAGAGTAAGGAAGAAAGGAAGGAAGGAAGGAAGAAAGGAAGGAAGGAAGGAAGGAAGGAAAGAAGGAAGGAAGGAAAGAAGGAAGGAAGGAAAGAAGGAAGAACGGAAGGTAGGTATATAAAATAGAGCAAAATAAAAGCCCAGAGACAAAAGATAAATAGGATAATTTAAGAAAAGCTGGCTAGAAACAAGCCAAGCTAAGGCCAGGCATTTATAATTAAGAATAAGCCTCCCTGTGTGATTTATTTGGGAGCTGGATGGCAGGCCCACCAAAAGAGCCAAAAGAATAAAAACCAACAGCATTTGGTGCCCAATATGGGGTGGTAGAAAGCTGAACAACACATCTCTTCCTCTCTGTTCCAACATATCCTTATCTACATCACAAATGATGGAGATGGAGGTATTTCAAGAAGGCTGTTTGGAGGTATCAGTTTTGAACTGTATCTGGTAAAACAGATTAAATCAAGCCAAAGCTGACTTAGAGGAAATGCAGGAGTGTGCTAGTGGGGATAATAGGTGCAAAACCCAGTAAGGAACACTGAAATGCACAAATGTCAATGTGCTGGTTTGTTTTGTCAACACAAACCTAGGTATATCTGGGAAGAAGAAATCTTAACACAGAAATTGCCTCCATAAGATTGGCCTGTAGGCAAGTTTGTGGAGTACTGTCATGATTAATGATTAATGTGGGAGAGTCCAGTTGTCTGAGGGCAATGTCACCTCTGGGCTAGTGGACCTGAGGGATGGTATAAGAAAGCATGCTGAGCAAGCCATGAAGAGCAAGCCAATAAGCAGCATTCCTCCATGGTCTTTGCTTCAGTTTCTGTCTCCATGTTCCTGTCTTGCTTGAGTTCTTGCCGTGATTCTCAGTGATGGACTGCTATTTGAGAGGTCTATGATGAAATAAACCCTTTCCTCCCAAGTTGCTTATGGTCCTGGTGTTTTATCTTAGTAACAGAAACCCTAACCAAGACAGTCAGCATTGTATGTATATTAGTATTGAGGAAGTGACAGAAGAGGCTGGGCCCAGAAGATGAACAAACTTGTATATGGGCCTAAACATTTCAGATTTCATCCCCAAAAAATGTAGATAAATTTTGAATTTTTAAAAAGCTGACTTTGAAATAAAAATGGAAAATAAATAATAGAAGAGAGAAATCCCAGTGTGGAAAGAATTGCAATAAAACAGGAAACTATATGATCTTCAACCAGTAGGGATAAGAAGTCACATTCAATATATTCACAAGATATAATTGACAAGATTTGGTAGCTAATTGGAAGTGAGACATGAAAGAGACAGATTTTTAAATTATTATCACCTTCTGAACAGTTGCCAAAAACCAAACTGAGTGAGCATCTTTGTGGTCTACTGAGAGGTTGTTGGCATGCTGCAATTCCCAGACATATCAACATCTGAAAGGAGATGGTACTAGCTACACACTTTCTGGAGTCAAAAGAAGGATTAGGAATTAGGGCCTACAAGTAGAATTGGGAAAAAATGGTGAGATTTATCTGAAATAATGCTTTGATGATGTCTTGGGTTTCTTTGGGAAGGTAGGACTGGAGATTGAACTCAGAAACTCCTAAATGCTAAGCATGGACCCTACAAATGAGCCTTACTTCCAGTCCCTATAATAGTGTTTTTTTTTTAAATACAATCTAATGACCTCAGCTGACCTGCAATGCTTCGCAGGTCATATGTATGTATGGACAAAAAAAAAAAAAAAAAGAGGGAGATAAGTCTGTGTACATGTATCTCATAAATTTGATGTATAGCATTATTTATTATTTTAAAATTCTTTGCCAGTCCTGGTGATGCAATTCTTTTACCCCAGTTATATAGGAAACCGAGGCAAGGAGGATTGCCTAGGCAACTGAGTAAGGTTCTTTCTCTAAATGAAAAAAAGTGAAAAGAGGGCTGGGAAGAAAAGTCAGTGGTAGAGTGCTTGCCCAGTTGGTGCATGGTCTTATGTTCAACCTCCACTATAGCAACAAAACTAAGCAAAAACTTTTCACATTTTCAGTCATTATTCTCACAGACATTCCATCACATATTCAAAGTTATTAAACTTTTCAAAAGCTGTACTGGCAAATTTATCAAGGACAATGCTCTCAGTTTCTTTACATCAATAATTTTGCATTTTAATGAATATTGTTGTGCTTTATCCCCAACTCACATACACAAAAATACAGATAAATGGTTTCAGTGGCTCCCAAGCCCATCTCCAGGGCACTGAAGATGATCTGTAGGTTTCAATAAAGGAATGCTTGAGGCAGTGACATGAAGTATGCTCAACTAAATAAGTTGGGTCAAGGTACAATCTAGCTGAGAATTTCTTAGTTCTGGTTCTGCAAGGTGGCTAACAGAAGTTCTTATTGCTTGAGGGGAATAATCCAGTGTTGTGGAATATTATTTTAGCTATGTAAAGATGTGTTACATTTGTTTATGCTGTAGAATATTACTTTAACTGTGTAAAGGTGTGTTACATGTGTTTATGCTGTGGAATATTACTTTAACTGTGTAAAGATGTGTTACATTTGTTTATGCTGTGGAATATTACTTTAACTGTGTAAAGGTCTGTTACATTTGTTTTTGCTACATTTGTTTAACGATGTAAGGATATGTCAAGATATGTTGTGTTTGTTTCACCTTGCCTGCCTAAGACACTTGATTGGTCTAATAAAGAATTGAATGGTCAATAGCTAGGCAGAGAAAGGATAGGTGGGGTTAGCAGGCAGAGAGAATAAATAAGATGTAGCATGAACCTTAACAGGTCTTATTAATAAAAACAAATCTGAAGCCAGGTCTTGGGGTGAATGCTGGAAGATCAGAAAAGCAGAACAAGCCACAGCCACCTCATCTTGCCAATTCCTCAGCTGATCCTGTTTCCTCAGACTGGAAGCCTCTATGTCCTCATCCGAATGGATCTCAGCTGAACTGCTTCTCGAAAGCCTGAAAGCTTAACCAGCTCTAGTTCCTGGTCCTCACGCCTTATATACCTTTCTGCTTTCTGCCATCACTTCCTGGGATTAGAGGCTCACTTCCTGGGATTAAAGGCATGAGTCACCATGCCTAACTGTTTCCAGTGTGGCTTTAAATTCACAGAAATCCAGATGGATCTCTGCCTCCCAAGTGATAGGATTAAAGGCATGTGTGTCACCATTTTCTGACCTCTGTATCTAGTGGCTGTCCTGTTCTCTGACCCCAGATAAGTTTATTAGAGTGCACAATATTTTGGGGAACACAATACCACCACAATAGGAGGAAAAGAAGAGGAACAAGAGAGAAGAATGAGAGGAGAGAACAAGGGAGATCACGCCCAGGGCAAGAAGCCAGGCAATCCCAGACAGACAGACATGAGAAGCAGAGAAAGTAAGATGTACAGAAAGTAAAAAGCCCTGAGGCAAACAGTTGATAAAGAGAAATAGGTTAATTTAAGTTATAAGAGTTAGCCAGACTGAGAATTCATAACTAATAATAAGTCTCTGTGCCATGATTTCAGAGCTGGTTGGCAGCTTAAGGGAAAAAGTCTTGTACAATCCAGTTCCTATATGATAACTACTTCTCCAGGTCAGCTTCACCATGACAGGTAATCATCTTCTTTGAGGGGTGGTCTGTTTCAGCTCTCTGTTGTTTGGGAGTTGTTTTGGTTCACTATTATAAGTATGTCTATCAACAAGCCTTGTTCCTGGAACCCAAGATGACTTCCAGTTTAACAGAATGGCTAGAAAACTTTAGGTGCTGGGGGTGGGGGTGTTCTGAAACAGGACATTTGTGAAAGCAACTAGTAAGATGCCTAAAGGAGATAGATACAAAGTGAAGGCGGAGATGCCAGGCTCCGATCCTGCCTTTAGTTATTGTACAGGCGTATGGGAGTCATTGCTTTCTAACAACAGTAGTTTCCAAGTTCATGTTATAGTCAAATTGAAGGTTCAAATATAAAAAGTGACAAGGGACAGGCAGTATTCCATCCTAATAGATGTCAGCTGCTACTATGTGCCAGCTTGCATCTAGCTTACAACCATTTTGAGTATGACTCATCTCTTAAATGGAGAAGTGCTCAAAAGTATTTGTGTTCATCACTGGAAGCCACAGTATTCTGTTTAGGAGGATTTTTGACCTGCTGTTCATTTAGCTACTCTTCTTGACAGCTGTGATTAACCAGCAGGTAGAGGAAAGAACCTTAAGAGACAAGTGTTATCAAAAGATTATTTAAAGTACTCTTTGGTTCTTACTCAACATAATTTTAAATTCTTAATGAGACAATCACCCTGGTTTCTTAGATGTCTGTAATTATGTCCCTAAAACTTTCATTAGTCACATGTCTCTCTGGAATCAAATATACAAGAAATTCTCTGATCCCCTGAAGACAGTAAGTGAGTGTCCAACAATTCAAATCTGATACTAATACTTCTCAAGTTAGCGCTGGATCTCAGAAGCATAAGGGCTCAGTCCCATGGGAGTTCTTTACTCTAAATGTCAGTTCTAAGCGTCAGGACCTATACTGTCTTTCCAACTGCCTGGCTATGAAAACAGGCTCAAAGTGTGCCCTCCTGAGATTAGAATGTTTCACACATGTACATGTCACTAACATGTATGAGTTCATAGTAAACTATACAAATGAACACCCAGATGAAGTGGTACTTAGGACCAGCCAGGAGGGTTGTGGGGGCAGGATCTTCTGTCCTGGGAGTTAGAGTGTTCCAATCTCCTAGCAGGTGGATGCATTCACCAATCCAGAAACTACGTATCTCAAGGGACCAGAGGTTTTTTTTTAAATGAAACTCAACATGTGGCCTTCATCTCTTCATTTATCAGGGGGGGTGAGGGGTGGGATTAAAAGTTCTAACCTTCTAGCACTTGCAGTTTCTGGGGGCCAGCCACATCCAAGAGCAATCAAGAGACCCTCCTGGACCATCTCATGAGCGTAAACTCACTGAGGAAATTCCAAGGTGCCAGGGTACAAGGCAAAACAGATTCTTATTACAGCATAGTTCCTTTGCTTGAGTTAATTGTTAATGCTCCAAACAGTAGACATGCCCTTTTTGGAGGACTCAACTGGCTCTTCTTCTAAATTTAGTGACCTGTCCCTGCTTTATACCAGAAGTGATTGACAGATAAGCTACCTAGTCACAAGAATTTATTTCTGTTTGATGCACAGAGAACTAGGCTCTGCTGTGGGATGGTCTGTATGTCAAATTGCTCTGATTGGTCAATAAATAAAACACTGATTGGTCAGTGGCCAGGCAGGAAGTATAGACAGGACAAGGAGGAGAAGAATTCTGGGAAGTGGAAGGCTGAGGCAGAGACACTGCCAGCCACCGCCGCCATGATAAGCAGCATGTGAAGACGCCAGTAAGCCACGAGCCATGTGGCAAGGTATAGATTTATAAAAATGGATTAATTTAAGATATAAGAACAGTTAGCAAGAAGCCTGCCACGGCCATACAGTTTGTAAGCAATATAAGTCTCTGTGTTTACTTGGTTGGGTCTGAGCAGCTGTGGGACTGGCTGGTGACAGAGATTTGTTCTTACTGTGGGCCAGGCAGGAAAACTCTAGCTACAAAGGCTCCTTAAATTTTTTATTAGAAATATTACAGAGAAATTATTTGTTTGCCATACTGGAAACCAAACCTGGTTTTCATGCTAGATAAGTACTCTAGTGTTAAACAATATCCCCAGCTCTTTTTTTTTTTAATTGAGCCAAGGTCTCAGTATATTACCCAGGCTGCCTTGAACTTGCCATCCTCCTGCCTCAGCCTCCTAAGTATGTAGTCAGACTTTTTTGTCAGGACCACCAATAATGACATGGAGACTTATTATTAATTATGAAAGCTCAGTCTTAGCTTAGGCTTGTTACTAACTAGCTCTTATAACTTAAATTTACCCATATCTTTTAATCTGCATTCTTTTATATGG
>CABHPH010156143.1:0-10885 GCA_902168325.1 Peromyscus nudipes
CAAGTACCCCCACGCTTGTGAATACTGTCTGTCAAGGCCTCTAGAGCATCCCTGGAGGTATGTTTTGCTTAAGTCATTGATACTTCTCCATCCTACCAGGTTGACAAGATGAACCATCACACTCATTTGTAGCTGAAGTCAATACAAAACCAAGATTCATTTCAGCTACTCTGATGGTCAAAGCACTTCTGTGGTAATGCAGCCACCACAATGCTAGGCTTTGTCCTTTCTCTCTAAGAACAATATGTATCTGGCCTTAAGTCTTGGACCTAAAGATGTGATCAGTGGTGAGGATACAATTTCATTGAAGTGCTTTCTCAAGTTTAAGTAAAGTGTACCACCTCAAGGCGCTTACCAAACATTTTCAAAGTTCATTTAAGATTTCGGCCCTCACTTTTATTTTCAATTTTTTAATATTTTCATCTATGTATTGTTATTTCACATAATTACTGAAATTTTGTATGTATGGAGCACCACCACACCACAGGAACAATCTATGTTGAGGTAGGTCATTGTGGCCCCAATGCTTGACACATCTCATGGTTAGTCACCTTCCTATCTTCCTTGACTAATTATTGGTATTTGACACAGATAACCACTGCTTCATCTACCAAATGTATTTTTCACTTGGCTTCCAGGTCATCACACTCTCTAGACTCAGTAAAATATTTTTAATAGGCCCACCTTTAAGTAGTCTATATAAACACACTAACAATAAAATAAAAGAAGCATTCCTACTGTGGTCAAAAAGTGCCTGCTGGATTCATTGAGAAAGTTAGCAAATACAAATTGATTAAGAAAGAAAATTATTAAATATGAACATTGGGAAAAGGGAAGAAAACAGACATATGTAGACAGTTTTAATGATGGTGTGTGAAACTCAAAGTAACAATCTGAAAACAAGTAGGAATCATGGAAAATTTAATAAAGTAGTATCAGTTACTTTTCCCATGCCTGTGATCATATTTCTAACAATGAGTAAGTTAAGGAATGGGGAATTAATTTTGGATCACAGTACAGGGGGGATACAACGCATCTCAGTGGGAAAGGCGTGGCAGAAACATGAGGAATCTAGCTGGTCACATTACACCCACAACTGGGAAGCAGAGAGCAGACAGGAAGTAGTGCTAGGCTAAGGAATCTCAAGATCTGTTCCCAATGACCAGTTTCTCCACCTAGGCCTACCTTCACATGAGCCTATGGGGGACATTATACCTTTGAATCAAAAATAGTCATTATAAAACAAAACTCAATATTTTACTACATTTCAGCAATAATGAATTAGAAAACGAATCATATTACTAACAGCATAATGATAAACATTACCTAAGAGTTAAAGTCACCAGGGATGTGCAGAATTTTGAAGGAAACCACAATATTGTTATTAAAGGACATAAAAGAAAAATGTTTTCAAATAGAGAACTGTATCATGTTACCAACAAAGAAGATTTAATATTGTCAAGATGTCAGTTCTCCCCAAATAAATAAATTCACTGCAATCCCAGTGGGTTTGAGAGTTTATTTTTGGAAACTCAACACATGATTCTGAAGTTAATCTGGAAGAATAATATTTTTTTAATCAAAAGTAGGAAAGGGATAAGCTGAGAAGATGATGGGGGTCAACAGAAGTGGGGGGTGGATAAGAGTCAGTAAGGGGGTGAATATAATCATAGTCCATTGTATACATCTATGTATATCAATATATCTAGTATCAAATATAAAATTAATAATGAAAAATTACACCAAAAAATAAAACAAAACTTTCAAATGGATGAGAAAGATACATGTCCTATACTTTGATGATAAAGCTCTTATCATCCACACAAAGGTTAAAAGCCACTAAAAGAAATAAAAACCACTAATAGACAATGATGGGAAACTCTCAAAAGAAGATATAACTGTGGTGGTATTGTGTTCCCCAAAATATTGTGTATGCTAATAAACTTATCTGGGGTCAGAGAACAGGACAGCCACAATATTAAACATAGAGGTTAGGCAGTGGTAGCATACGCCTTTAATCCTAGCATTCCAGAGACAGAAATCCCTCTGGATCTCTGTGAGTTCAAGGCCACATTGGAAACGGCCAGGCATGGTGACCCACACCTTTAATCCCAGAAAGCCACACCTTTAATCCCAGGGAGTGGTGGTAGAAAGCAGAAAGGTATATAAAGCGTGAGGACCAGAAACTAGAGGCATTTGGCCTGGGTAGACATTTGGCCTGGAGAAACATTTGGCCTGGTTAAGCATTCAGGCTTCTAGCAGCAGTTCAGCTGAGAGTCATTCGGATATGAGGACTGAGAGGCTTCCAGTCTGAGGAAGCAAGACCAGCTGAGGATCCGGCAAGGTGAGGTAGCTGTGGCTGGTTCTGTCTCTCTGACCTTCCAGTGTTCACCCCAATACCTGGCTCAAGTTTGATTTTATTAATAAGAACTTTTAAGATTCATGCTACATATAACTATCACCCAACAATTAAAATTACAACTTAAGCAGCAAATCGTGTTAGGATGGCAGTTGGGTAGAGCTCACATATTAATAACAGTATGTCAAAGACAGAAGGTAACAAGTGTTGGGGGAGAGAATAAACTTATAAACTTTATAAAACATTTCGGAAAACTTCAGAATTCTTAAAATTTATAAACATACCACTTAGACAACTAATCCTAATAAGATAACAATGGGTTTCTCAAAACAGGTATTCATGATGCTTGATTGGAAAATGCCTGACTAAATTGTCACTCAATGCTTTTCACTGAGTAATCAACTCAAAACAGCAAGAACAACTGAAAAAGCAGAAAGCAGCTTTGATAAAGTGAGGAGGCACCTGTAACCTTGACCTACAAGACTGAGGAGGAACTGCCTGCAGAGAAGGTCAAACAGGGACACAGTGGGACACCCACCACGACATCTGTGACTGAGGATCACAAATCAAACGCGCACTTATCCAAAATGCATGGCAAGACGCAAGGGGTACAACCACAAGCCCTGTTGGGGACAGTAGGACCAGGGACCGAGCCTCTGGGAGGAGCCTCTGTGCTCTCTGACCCAGACAGCAGACAGGAGAGCCAATGCCCAACACAGAAACACTACTCCTGTCAAGAGGCAAGGTATCATTGAGGCAGAGTGAAGGAAATGGGCCTTACATTGTGAACAGCTCAACAACTGAGCTCTGGGAAGCAGGAGGTTCAGAAGGTACACACACTGGACCCTGAGGCATGAAGAGCTCACCTGTGAACTAAGGAAAGTTGTGGCTGGCCTGAGCACTGTTCTTCTCTTCCTCTTGAAGGATCCTCATGCAAATAGCTGGAAGCATCCACCTCATTCACACAATAACCCCAAATAAGCCAGTCAAGTATCTATGCAAAGTTACTTTCAGGAGAAGCGAGGAAAGCAAGTGGCAGATGAACACATCCCAGAAGAATATTGCCACTGCTCAGATAAAAATCACGTCTAGATATGTGCTCGTGAATATGAGTCACCTAGAATCAAAAGGCTGAAAGCAAAGAATTGGAGGGGATGAAACACAAACTGGCTGACTTGAAAAGCAAATGGAAGAAAAACTAAGTGGGCAACACAAAGAATCGTCTCTGAAGTTACAACTAGGACAGAAGAACATAACTGAGAAAGCAAACGATGTGTGAAAGGCAGACATCGTGCCCCAGACAGCCAACACTGAGCATGTCTAGTAGAATGTTCGAGACATAGTGCGAAGAAACTGAAAGGTTTAAATCCATACCCCGGCCACAGACCAAACAAGCTCATGTAACGGTATTAATGAACAGTACAAAAGACGGTGCTGAGCCGGGCGTTGGTGGCGCACGCCTTTAATCCCAGCACTCGGGAGGCAGAGGCAGGTGGATCTCTGTGAGTTCGAGGCCAGCCTGGGCTACCAAGTGAGCTTCAGGAAAGGCGCAAAGCTACACAGAGAAACCCTGTCTCGAAAAAAAAAAAGACGGTGCTGAGCTCCAGTGCTCTAAAATGAAGAGACTATCCTGTTCTCTCGTGTTCTCACCCCCTACCCCACCCCACCGCCACCAGTTTACCCAGGAGATCTCTGGACTGACAGCTGAGGAGCCTGCATGGGACCAAACTAGGCCCTCGGCATGTGGGTGACAATTGTGTGACTTGGTCTGTTTGTGAGGCCCCTGGCAGTGGGACCAAGATCTCTCCCTGGTGTATGGCCTGGCTTTTTGAAGCCCATTGCCTATGGTGGGACGCCTTGGTCAGCCTTGATGCAGGGGGGAGGGGCTTGGTCCTGCCTCAACTTGATATGCCAGGTTTTGTTGACTCCATGGGAGGCCTTACCCTCTGTGAGGAGTGGATGTGGTGTGGGGCAGGGAGGGGAAGGAGAAAGGGGGAACTGGAACTGTGGTTGGTATATAAAATGAAAATAGATAGATAGACAGACAGACAGACAGATAGATAGATGAATGAATGAAGTGGAAACCCCACCACTGTAGGTATTCACACAGAAAAGACTCACAGAGGTTTAGGGTCATGGTGCAGCGCTTCTTCCTCGGTTGTCTCCTATTTTTGTTGTTGCTGTTGTTGTTGTTATTGTTGTTTTTTCTACAAACCACTGTTCTAGTCAGCTTCTCTGCTGCTATAATAAAAATGCCATGGCCCAAAGTAACTTGAGGGAGGATAGGGTTTATTTGGCTTGACTTTCGACATCAGGGTCTGTCGTTAAGGAAAGCCAGCACAGAAGCTCGTCAGGAACCTGCAGGAGTGAAATGAAGCAGCCGCCATGGAGGAAAGCGGCTCACCATGGAGGAAAGCAGCTCACCATGGGGGAAGGAGGTTCACCATGGAAGAAAGAGGCTCACCATGGGGGAAAGAGGCTCACCATGGAGGAAAGAGGCTCACCCTGGGGGAAAGAAGCTCACTGCCCAGGGATGGCATGGCCCATCGTGAGCTGGGCCCTCCCACGTCAGTCATGAATGAAGAAAATGCCCCCACAGACTTGCCTAGGAGTCAATCTGATGGAGACAATTCCTCACTTGACTGCCTCTTCCCAGATGACTGTAGATTGTATCACACTGACAAATAAATAAAGAGCCCAGCCACCCAATTCATTTATCTAACCTGTTTTGTTGCTGATGTTTTCAGTTGATTCTGTTGGCCAAATAAGTTTGATGCTGAAAGATGGAGGTATAATATTTATAAAGAACTCAGGCAAGCAATATGTGACTCTCAGTTTCTTCATTCAGCCAAACTGTTCTTCAAGAGAAGAGAAAAGTGGGCAGGGGAGATGGCTCAGCAGGAAAAGGTGCTTGACAAGCAAGCCTGGATCCCAGCTCTGTTCCCTGAGCCACAGCCAGAGGAAGGGGAGAACTTGAGCAAGTTGTCTTCTAATCCCCACGCGTACTGTGACGTGCCTTCCCACACATCACACACACACACACACACACACACACACACACACACACACACTCAAATACAAATAATAATAATACATAAAATTAAAAGCAATAAAAGAAATTGATACGTTTTTCTTCCATAATTTTTTCTCTCCCTCCCTCTCTCCTCCCTCCCTCCCTTCCTTCCTGTCTTTTTGGGGTTATTGTTTGTTTGTTTGTTTTCTGAGATAGGGTCTTAAAATGCAAAAAAAAAAAAAGTCAGAAAGGGTAGAAACAACCCATACAGAAGATTCAGTTGATGTATTTTGAGTTATAGAACCCCAAAAAAGAAAGTATAAAATTGTTAATGTTCATAGAAAGGTTTATAATTCATTAAATCAACCACAACCCAAAATTTAATAAATTCAGAAAGTATAGAATGGAGAGAAATCTTTGGATTTAATGGATAACAAGTAGAAAATAATAATTAAAAGTAGTATAAAAAAAGTTTAAGAGATGACTCAGTTGTTAAAGTCCTTACCATGCAAGTATGCAAGTATGAGAACCTGAGTTGAGTCCCTAGAACCTACACCCACATTAAAAAAAAAAATCAGGCATGGTGATCTTAATCCCAGAGCAGGATATATGGAGACAGGTGGATCCCTGGGGCTCACTGGCCAGCCAGTCTAGCCTACTTGGTGAGTTCCAGGCCGATGACAGACCCTGTCTCAAAACAACAACAACAACAAAAAAGATATTTCTTGAAAAACGGTTTCTGAGCTCTACACACATGTACACGTGTGCTTGTGCACCTTCACCCTTTGACACAATGCAGACTATAAAAGTAGAGAAAAGAAAACATAAACACACACTGTTGATAAACTGGAAATGTATGGTGTTCTTCATAAATAAAGACATTTGATAAAATTCAATATTTGTTCTAGATTAAAATAAAACTCTTAATGAAAAGGGAAAATATATACACCTTTGTATCTTTAACATGTCCAATGGCAAGTATGACATTTAGTGGGAGAGCCTTAGGAACATCCTCCATCACAGTCAGAAATGAGACAATGATATACATAATTATCACCACCATCATCATCAATATCATCATTATCAGTATCATTTCATTTTTCTTTTCTGAGACTTTGTACATTGTAAACCAGCTTGATCCTTGCAACAATCCTATAGATAGATCAAAAATATTTTTTTCTATTTAGAACTATATTCTCAAAGTTTTTTGAAGACACTAGCCTATGCTTGTAGGCCACACAACATAAAAAATGTAAATGTTGAAAGATAAAAGGTGTATTTTATTAGGAAAGTATCTTATACTATAGTTGGAAATCACATGGAATCAGGGGTGGAACTCTGTGTTAGCTCCCATGACGAACTGTTAAGAGTAAACCCGGCCTCTTCCCATTCTCTGTCTTAACTTGCACTCCCTCCCTTTCTTATAATCTCCCACCATGGTGCCACCTGCTTTGATGTTATGCAGCAAGGGGGGCCCTCCTCGGAGCTGGGACCATACTTTTTAGACGTTCAGGCTCCAACATTTTAAGTTGAATAAAGCTCTTTTGTTTACAAATCACTCAGCCTTGAGTTTTTCATTATGAAACAGAAAGCTAAAACAATCAATTTACTGATAACTGGAGAGACGTAAGTTGGAGCTCAAACATCGTCAAAGAGGAGGAACCACGGCAAACAGGCCGGGTACTTAGTTAGGTCCCCTGAGAACTTATGCTTTAAGAGATTGTCGGAGCCAGGAGATGAGCTTTCAATATACACTGAAATCCATTTTAGAGCCAGCTTGGTGCCAGGCTAGATTTAAGTGGACTTCCTATCAAAAGCATTTCCTATAAAAAATATTCTCTGAAGGAAGGGACAGCATTTATATCTTCAAACAATCTTCATCATTTTCTGCTCTGCAATGTCGACTATTCAGTTACAAATGACAGTACAGCATGTGGAAACAGCTAAAACCCATGGGAAAATAAAAAATAGAAACACTGGTGACCTGGATTTACTAATCTAGTTGTATTACACTTGTTTAAAGGGGGAGGGGGATCTTGGGGCCAGTGAGATGGCTCAGCAAGTAAAGATACCGGCCTCCAAGCCTAATGGCCTGAGTTCCCGTCTCAGGACCCGCGTCGTGGAGGGGAAGGACCAACACCCACATCATCCTGTGTCTACTATGGCGTATGTGCACAGACACACACATAAACAAACAAATGTAATAAAAAGCTGTTAAACAACAAGTTAATGCGAAAGGCCTTGACAGTATTAAATGAATATTTAAGTAAATTAACTGCATAATGAAACAAATTAAGATGAGAGATGCACTCTAGATGGAGAACCGCTTGCCGACTTCTACAAAATTACTGCGCATGCCAAGAAGAGGGAAACTGTGACCCGCCAACAAGAGCAAGAGAGTTAATGAGTGCGGATTCCAGGATGACCGAGGTGACAGAGTCAGCAAGTGGAGAGTGGTAAAAGCAGCTGTTGTGACTGTGTGCCAACTTGTAGTGAGAAAACGCATTCGGGAACTCTAGGGGTAATTCTATATCATAGCAATCTGAAAATATTGTAAACGACTTGCCCGAAACTGGTGACACTCTTAACAATATCCAGAGAAGGAAAAATACACAGGATAAATAGAGGGACAAAGATAAAGACTTGCATCAAAATTATACAAGCTAAAAGACAATCACATGTCCTTCCGTTGTTAAGAGAGAAAAAAATCTGTCAATCTAAGATTCTGTATCCGGTAAAATTAACATTCAAATTTAAGGGTAAAATTAATATATTCTACTCAAATCCATACAAAATTCGAGACTTTCTTGTAGAACCTGTATTAAGTGGACATTCACGCTTTTCAGCAGAAAAAAAAAAAAAAGCTGCACAGCAACATGTCTCTGCAAAAGCGTTATGACCAGTAAGAATATAAATAAATAAATATGAAACATTCTCTCTTTAAACTTTCCTTCAGATCCTCTGTTCTGTGTATTTCACTTGGAACAAAGTAGAAGCCAGGAAACTAGAAAGTGGTGTTTGGGAGACGTGCTAAGGGAGGGGCGCTACATTGTAGACTAAGGTAGTGAGGTAAAATCTGGGGGTACGAAGGCTCGAACAGGGAGGAGGGTAGGATTACGGGGGGGGGGGAAATAGGCTAGGGGACACTAACCCAAAGGAAGGAAGTGTGAAAAACCACGTGGAAGCCGACTTAAAAAAAACAAGTGGAAAGATAGTGGAACATGGGAGATGAAAGAGGAGGGAGAACGCAGAAGGTTAAAAGATGAAGCTGGAACGGGGCAATGGAGGAGCAAAGGGGGGCAGTAATCAAAACTAAGGAACTATGGGAAACCTTATGAAAACCCGCTAATCAGCAAGCGAGCTTCAAAATATAACTTCAGAAATGGTTTCAACGGAATTACCCTGCGCGTGTGGAAAACACTTCTGAAGACATGAGATATAAAATGAAAATCACCATACAAGGTATGGGATACTTCCCTCTGGGTTATTGGTCAAAGAGTCCCCACAGATCTCCAAAACATAGGCTACTGCCATTGCTCTTGGTTGTATACCACAGCTACGTGATACAAAACCCTATTGTTGAAGACATCACAGACTTTGGCTGTGGAATATAGAGGAATCAACCTCAACCAACCAGGAAACCTCCTCTCCATTTTCATAATGCCCGGAAGGTATGACATAGGCCACTAGGGAAAAAGATATCAATAGTCTTACAGTCTCACCTAGTGCTGGGCCCTAATCTTACAATATTGACCTGCCAAGAAAAGTGTTCTCTTAGTGCAATCGAGGCTTGACTATTATGGGGGCAACTGACTAACTTCTGAATGAACTTGAGACCTGCTCCATGGGGGCATTTGGGGAGTCACAGGCCCTAGGATGGAACCTGCTATTATTTTGCCAAATGACCATGTTGTTGAATTGCCTTCTAAATATTTATGGTTATGCCCACAGACACAGGCTGCTCTCGGTTTGGTCAGAGACACTTCTTTCTGAAGTGAACAGCAGTCAATGGAGAGATGTGTAAGTGGGCAAAGTGTTGAGAATAAGAATTTGAGTGTTTGACCCTAGATGGCACATCTGCATTAATCTCACCAAAACCAAGGCTCAGTTAATTCACACCATGGACAAGGAGGCAGGAAGAATGTAAGAGCTGAGGGATTGGGAGAAAAGCTGTGAAGTGTTATCTTCTATTCATGACATCCTGAACTTCTACCATACTAGTATTCTCAGCGGCAACAGGATTTCTCACTAAGAGTCGAGAGTAGAAGGAACCTTTGTTTTAGAAGTTGACAGAAGGCCGTGCCAGGCCCTTTTTGGCAGCCCCACCATGAAACTATTACTCCCGCAGCTTCTTTTTCCTGGACTAGTCAATACTAATCCTGAAATCCGCAAGGTTCTCTCCTCCCGCCCTCACTTTGCAGTCGATGGCACTCGGTATTCACTGAGATGATCGTAAACATCCAACAGAGGCAGACTCGTCCATCCTCGTCATCTGGTGTGGCACTCTAGCAGCTGACCATATATAAGGACCTTGTAGCAAATGCGGCATATGTGTGAGCTCAGAAAGAGGACATGTCTTCTCCTTCTAATCATGTCCACAGTCTGTTCTTTGCTGAGCTGGAAATTAATGCTTTGATTCTGGGTCCTCTGCCTTGCTCCTCTCCTCTCTCAGACCAAAAACTCTCTCTCAAGATCTTGAGGTAAATATTTCCAGATGTAAAAAAGAAAAAAGAAAAAAAACCTTCCCAATTTCCTGGCTCTGGCTTCAGATTAAAAGCATCAGCAGTTCAAGTGAACTACCATTATGCATTGCATAGAAAAAAGAATATAGGTAGTTGAGCTAAGCTAAAAATCTACACAAACTGGGTCAAAGCTAGAAATACAGCTCAAAGTTCTGAACTGTCACCAACCCTGCAGATGGCCTTGTTCACATTTCCTTTTTTGATAGGAGCCGAATTAGAAGATCTCCATGTGCATCCTAGTTCTTCGCAGCCATGTGGATATTTCAAACATGATGTTCCTGTATTTCTGTGTTTACTGTCACATATTTACACAGGTGGCACTTACCACAATTGTACCTGGATAGAGAAGTGGATTGAAGCCTTCAGTTAGCCACAGTTCTCCCAAGACTTCCACAAGTTCGTAAGACAAGCTCTTGTGTTAACCTCAGCTCACTGTACATCTCAATCCTGAAATAAAGCTCAGCCTCCTTAACTCTTACAGAGACAGAGTTCATCACACAGAGTATAGATTTTGCTGGATAGGTGAAGGTCACAGAGCAGGCTTTCTTAAAACTCTGTTTCTGGGACCTGCAGAGATGGATCACTGGTTAAGAGCACTTGCGGCTCTTCCAGAGGATTTGAACTCATTTCCTAGAATCATGCTGGGCAACTCAAAACCACCTGTAACCTCAGATCCAGGGGATTTGATGTGCTCTTTTGTCCTCATGCACACACATGGCATGCATTCATGAACACACACACACACACACACACACACACACACACACACAC